>WOXC01010254.1:0-90123 GCA_011680675.1 Gymnobelideus leadbeateri
CTTCAAGGAATTCTCAAGGAAAATTGCCCTGATGTTTTAGATCCAGAGGGCAAAATAGAGGTTGAAAGAATCCACCGATCACCCCCTGAAAAAGATCCCAAAAAGAAAACTCCCAGGAATATTCCAGAATCCCCAGATCGAGGAGAAAATACTACAAGCAGCCAGGAAGAAACAATTTCAATATTGTGGAAACACAATCAGAATAGCCCAGGACTGGCAGCTTCTACACTGAGGGATTGAAGGGCATGGAATATGATATTCCAGAGGGCAAAGAACTGGGAATGAACCCAGGGTCACCTACCCAGCAAAACTGAGTATTTTGTTTCAGGGGAAAATATGGTCATTCAGTGGAATAGAGGACTTTCAAGCATTCTTGAGGAAAAAACCAGAGTTGAATAGAATTTGACATTCAGACACAAGAAGTAAGAGATGCCTGAGAAGGTAATCAGGGAAAAGAAATCAAAAGGAACTTATCAAAGTTGAACTATTTACATTCCTATATGGAAAAGCAATATCTGTGACTGATGATATCTTTCTCACTATGAAAATAATGGAGAAGGGGGTGTGGTCATATGAATACATATGTGAATGTGTGTGTATATGGTTACAGTTATATATGGATAGAGGGCATAGGTTGATTTTGTTGGGAAGGGAGAGTACTCAAGGGATGAAATTATGAGGTGAGAGAGGAAAGTGGCAAGAGGAGATGGGGAGAGACATGGTAGGGTAAACTATCTCATGTAGGGGAAGTGGGTGCAAAGGAGGGGGAGAATAAGGAAGGCTAAAAAGGCAAAACCACATTCACATTGAATTTGGTTCAGGGAGAAAATGACATACATACTAAATGGGATATCTCAACCTGCAGCAGGATAGGGGGAAGGGGGATGAGAGGAGGGATGATGGATGGGAGGGCATCCTTGGGGTGAGGGGAGGTTGGAAGTACCCACTATAGAAGAGGGACAGGATCATGTAGGGAATGGACCAGGTGGGGGGTGGGATGAGTGGGAGGGAATTATAAGCAGCCTTGTACAATATATCTACTATGATAATGTTTTGCATAGCTAGACATGTACAACATATACTGAATTACTTATCTCCCCAGAGGGAATGGGTGACAAGGGAGGAAGGAAATGGATCTGAAATTCGAGGTCGTAACATTAAATGTTTCAAATATATATAAATACTATTATTAATACTCTTTTGCTTATAATTGGGAGATAAGATGTGCAGGCATTGGGACACAAAGATTCATCTTCCTCTAATGGAAAAGTCGATGGGGGTATGGGAGAAGGTATGGGAGAGAGCAGATTGGAGGAACCGATATCTTGTGGGACTGCTATTCTGGGAGGTTGGGTAGGGGAATAATGGGGGGAAAATGATTGTAACTCAAAACCTGGCGGAAATGAATGATGTAAAACAGAAGTTAATAAAGTATTTGTTTAAAAAAAAAAAAAAAAAATCAGAAACAATAGTTAACTCATTATTGCATCTCTCTTTGCTCTTATTACAATACTCTGCATTCAGATGGTATTAATAAGTGCTTGCTGTATGATTCAATAATAAAAGCACCCAATTATCACAGAATGATGGCCAAATACAGATAATTCAGATATCAGAAAATACACAAGAAAGATATGTTATATTTCAGTACTTATGTCTTGGCCCACTGTAGAATTTTCCTTTCCTTTTGAGCTTCCAGAATTTCCCCCAATTTTCAATTTTCATATCTATCAATTTAGTAATATACATGTCTTTATTAAGTGCTTACTATGCATGTCACTGTGGGTTTAAATAAAAATGTAAAAAAATGTGAAATAGACCCAGTCTTTAGGGAATATATACTCTCTCTCCTTGTCCCTCTCTGTCTGTGTATTTCTCTCTTTCTGTTTCTCTTTCTGTTTCTCTTTCTGTTCTCTCTCATTCTGTCTCTCTCTGAAAAAATTCTAGACAGTATTCTTTTTTCTCACTGAAATAAAAATAGTGTGAATGAAATAGTCATTCAGTCTTTTCTAGAACTAAGGCTATTTCAGAACTTGAAATGTGCTTGGGGAGTGATAGAAAAAAATTAACAGCAAAATGTGAGGGTTTCCTGCATTAGAAGCCCAACTGGAATTACCTCATTTCTTCCTTAATTTTGCACTTATATGAAATCAACATTGGCACATATTTGATTTTATAGTTCAAGTATGATTGTTTTTCAACCTCAATGGTCATTTTATAAAAAAACTTGGGATTGATTTTCATTTTAATATAAATGTAATTAATGAGTATTTAAGTAATATTAGTGAAAATATAGATATCAATCAATAGTGATTTAGAACATTTTTCATATGCTCATAGATATCTTTAATTTCTTCCTCTGAAAACTTCCTATTACTATTCTTTGATCATTTATCAATTGGAAAAAGATTTTTGTTCTTATAGATTTGACTCAATTCTCTGTATATTTTAGAAATGAGTCCTTTATCAGAGACATAAGTTGTAAAAATTATTTTGAAATTTCCCACTCCCCTCTTAATCTTGGTTAGATTGGCTTTGTTTGTACAGAAGCTTTTCAATTTAATGTAATCAAAATTATACAATTTGCATTTTATAATGCTCTCTAATTCTTGTTTGGTCATATAGTCTTCCCCTATCCACAAATCTGACAGGTAAACTATTACTTGCTTTCTGAGATTGCTTACATTATCACCATTTATACCTAGATCATGCACTTATTTAGACTTGATTTTAGTATATGGTGTTAGATAATGGTCTATGCCCAGTTTCTGCAATGCTATATTCCTGTTTTCCAAACAGTTTTTGTCAAATAGTGAGATCTTATCCCCATAACTGGGGTCTGTGGTTTTATCAAACAATAGATGACTCTAGACACTGACTGCTGAGTCTCTTTTGCCTAATCTGTTCTATTGTTACACTACTCTATTCCTCAGCCAGTAACAAGTAGTTTTGATGAATGCTGCTTTATAATACAGATTAAAATCTGGTATAGGTAGTCCATCTTCACTAGCATTTCTTTTCATTAATTCCCTTGATATTCTGGACCATTTGTTCTTACAAATGAATTTTGCTAATATATTTTCTAGCTCTATTAAATGGTTTTCTTGGTAAATTGATTGGTATGGCACTAAATATATAATTTGATTTATGTAAAAAGTGTCATTTTTATTATATTAGCTTAACCCAGCCAGGAGCAATTGGTGTTTATCCAATTATTTACATTTGACTTTATTTGTGTGAAAAGTGTTTTGTAGTTGTGATCATATAGGTCCTGGGTTTGTCTGGCAGGTAGATTCCCACATATTTTATAATGTCTACAGTAACTTAACTCTGAGGTACCACATCTCACCAGTCAAATTGACTAAGGTGACAAAAAAGGAAAGTGACAAATGCTGGAGAGGATGTGGAAAAATTGGAACACTAATGCATTGCTGGTGGAGTTGTGAACTGATCCAACCATTCTGGAGAGCAATCCGGAATTAGGCCCAAAGGTCTATAAATAATTTCATACCCTTTGACCCAGTAATACCTCTTCTAGGGTTATATCCCAAATAAATCATAGAAGTGGGAGGAAGACCTATATGTACAAAAATATTTATAGCAGCTCTTTTTGTGGTGGCAAAGATTTGGAAATTAAGGGGGTGCCTATCAATTGGAGAATGGCTGAACAAGTTGTGGCATATGAATTCAATGGAATACTATTTTGCTGTAAGAAACAAGGAGCAGATAGACTTCATATTTACCTGAAGAGGCTTATACAAACTGATGCAGAGTGAGAAGAGTAGAACCAGGAGAAATTTGTACACAATTACAGACACAATATATGTTTGATGACCAAGTTTGGTAGACTGGACTCTCCTCAGCAATGCAAGATCATAAGACAACTCCAAAAGACTCATGATGGAAGGAGATGTATACATTCAGGGAAGGAACTAGAAAATTTGAAACTCAAGGAATTGGGGAACTGAATCTTGTAAACTAAAAGTAAACAAAAAAACAAAAAATTAAAAAATAGAGAGAGAGATACTTCAATCTATTCTAAAAATCATACAAATAATAATTTTAAAGCTTGAAATTATTATAGACCTTTCATATAAGCTATAATGTAATAGAGATTCACTGTTTCACAAATAATTTCTCCCTATTCTATTCTACTTGGTATGTAAGAGTGTTAGCCATTTGGTAAGTTTAGTATAAAACAATAAAGGAGGTCAGGGAAATTGGGGTTAACTTGCCCAAGGTCACATGGCTAGTAATTTTGTTGTTGTTGTTGTTTTAAGTTAAATTAGGATAATCAACAAGGATGGGACTTGGGTAGGCTAGAAAATGACAGATAAGAATAAATAGGCAAAACTGCTCACTTCTTATTTTGTTTCTGGTTTTTGTTTGTATTCGTAAATGAGAATGACTTTTGTACTGGGAATAGCAGATTCAAAAATGGCTGACGTGGAACTGCTATCTAGTGTTAATGAGGAAGGTGGTGATGGTGAGGAAGCCCTTAGCTGACCTTGATGAATGCAATCACTTTGTCCAGTGATTCCTGGAGCATCATCAGTATTATTGGAATGTGGGTGAGATGCTACAAGTTAGGAAAAAGTCAAATGTCCTTTTTTTAAAAGGACAAAAATAGTAAAAGAACAGTTTGTAAATTTTACTCCAGTAAGCTTGACTGATTCCCAGGACAACTACAATTGTTCAGATGCTAAATTTGTGACCTAGCAGACTTCTCATGCTTCTCTTGCATCCTGTATTTGAATGTCAAATTTTCTATTCAACTTTGGTTTATTCATGAAGAATGCTTGAAAGTCCTCTATTTCATTGAATAACCATATTTTCTTCTGAATCATTATACTCAGTTTTGCTGGGTAGGTGATTCTTGGTTTTACTCCTAGCTCCTTTGACTTCCAGAATATCATATTCCAAGCCCTCCAGTCCCTTAATGTAGAAGATGCTGGATCTTGGGTTATCCTGATTATGTTTCTACAATATCCAAATTGTTTCTTCTTGGAAGCTTATACTATTTTCTCCTTGGTCTGGGAATTCTGGAACGTGGCTATAATATTCCTAGGGGTTTTCTTTATAGGATCTTTTTCAAGAGATGATCAGTGAATTCTTTCAATTTCTATTTTGCCCTCTGGTTATAAAATATCAGGGCAATTTTCCTTGAGAATTTCTTGAAGTATGATTTCTAGTTTCTTTTTTTAATCATGGCTTTCAGGTAGTCCAATAATTTTTAAATTACTTCTCTTGGATCTATTTTCCATGTCAGTGGTTTTCCCAATGAGGCATTTCACATTGCCTTCTATTTTTTCATTTGTTTAGATCTGTTTAATAGTATCTTGTTTTATCATAAAGTCACTAGCTTCCATTTGCTCAAATCTAATTCTGAAGGAATGATTCTCTTCAGTGAGCTTTTGAAATTCTTTTTCCATCTGGCAAATTTGGCTTTTTGAAGCATTCTTCTCCTCATTGACTTTTTGGGCCTCTTTTGCTATTTGAGTTAGTCTTTTTTTGCCTTTTTTGGTGGGAAATTGGGGTTAAGTCACTTGCCCAGAGTCACATGGCTAGTTTTTTGTGCTAAGTGTCTGAGGCTGGATCCAAACTCAGGTCCTCCTGACTCCAGGGTCAGTGCTCTATTCTCTGTGCCACCTAGTCTCCCCCGGATAATCTATTTTTAAGGTGTCATTTTCTTCAGTCAGGTTGTTGACTCACTTTTCATGATTTTCTTGCATGATTCTCATTTCTTTTCCCAATTTTTCCTCCACTTCTCTTACTTGATGTTCAAAATCCTTCTTAAGCTCCTCTATGGCTTGTTATCAATTCATATTTTTCTTGAAAGCTTTTGGTGCCGGAGTTCTGAATCTGTTGTCTTCCTCCTGTTCCATGGTTTGATCCTTTTTGTCTCCAAAAAATGAATCTGAGGTTTCATTTCTGTGCTTGCTTTGCTTCCTTTACTTGCTCATATTGCCACTCAATTACTTGACTTTTGAGCACTTTGCTGCAGTAGAACTCTGCTTCCAGAGAGGAGAGCTTTGTCCCAAATTGCTGGGGTTTACACAGCTGCTGGAGCTATTAGGAGGGCACTCTACAATCCTCACAAGGTCTGGCTCACTGGCACACATCCTACGAACTCCACCCAAGACAGCAATCCAGATCCAAGCATGTTAAAGCAAGAGTGATTACCCTCTGAATGTTTGCTTGGTCCCCTTATGATCTGTAGGACAGGAGCTCTGAAGCAGCTATGTGGAGGCAGCTGTAGGGCCTGCAGCAACAACCCTGCTTCACCCCCCTAGAGCAGGGACTGGACCATGCTCCATCCCCCTACTCTCCCAGTTCCAGCAATGCTTTACAATGACCTTTTATTTCATCTTTCGTATTTTGTGTTTGATAATTCTGGAAACCACAGCAGCAGCTGCTGATCCACTCTCCCAAAGTCTGCTCCAGCCACTGCTGGTTGGGGCTACCCTGGGGCTAAAATCGCAGGCTCATGTGGGACTGGGCTCTCCTCCAAGCAGGCTGTGATGGACCCTTCCTGTAGTCCTGCCAGGCTGTTTTTAGGGGGAGATTTTTTTCTCTGTGTCACTTTGTGGGTTCTGTAGTTCTGAAGTTTGTTTAGAGTCATATTTTATATGTATTTGAGGTGGTTACGGGTGTAGCTTATGGAGTTTTCTTGCTTCAATGTTAGATAACACTTCTGTTATTTCTGCTAAATGGAATATAATAATTTGCAATATAGCTACTCTAAAAAAAAAAAACTAAGAAACTATGATTTTGTCAGTATTGGGAACTACCTTTATGAAAGGAGATTCAATACACCTAGATTTTTGGAATATAAGCCTGAGGCACATAGACGTTAGATGAATGAACAAGACACATGAAGTTACTAAGATTCTGAAGTGAAAATTGGATAGAGAGTTTTTTGACTCCAACATGAACAAGAATCTACCCAATATACTAAAATGTCCCATTCATTTTTATAGTGGTGCAGAGTTTTCAAATTATCACTTGCAACATCCCATGCTTCTCAGAAGAAACCTCTGAGGTATTTAAATAGGCTTTTTTTTTCATGTTTTAAAGATGAGAAACCATTTCCTCCTGTTCAAAGAAGTTAAGTGACTTACCTAAGTTGAATTCTTCTTAATCCTCTGTGTAATATTTACCAAACTAGGCAGGAATCTCAACCTGCTCTGTCCTACCTCCGTATATATGTCTAAGTGATTCCCTCATTCCAATAATGGACACTCTACATAATGTCATCTGTTAATACACATCTTTTCTTTCAGTATTCAGCTTAAGTGACTTCCTCAAGGCTTCCTTTACCTCTCCAACTAACAATCATCCCCACTTCCTAACTAATTTCTCTCTGATGTCCCTAGTTTTTCATAATCTATCTTTTAATAGAGGAATTCTGTTTGTTTTCATATTTATTTTATATACACATTTTATTCATCTCATTGAGATCAGAGATTATTTTTATGCATGCATATGTGACAAAGGTCAGAAAAATGCATTATACTTACTTAATGAATTGAATCTGTGTTGAAATCCCAGAGCCAGGCTTCAAATCAGTGTCATGTAATTTCTTCTATACCATACTGTCTCCCACATGGCTTATTGTGCAGGTAGGAATCAGCCAGAACAATGTATTAGACTGATAACCAATTGTATATCTGGGAATTTCCTGCTATAATCATTTTTTCCAGTTAACGAGGCTTTCAGGTTGGCACTCAGATCACCTTGGCTGACAGAAAGCTCTCGAAATTCAGGTAATCATTAAATGGTCTGTGGCTATTAGCTAAGGAAGTGATAGATGAAGAGCCCTGTCTTTGGTACTGTGCCTGACAAAGAAAGCATTTGTAGTTGTCCCCCTGAAGAAAGCTGTAGTCATGCCAAAGTACCTACTATTGATTTCTTTTCTAAGAGAAAAATGAATTTGCTCTGTGTTTATAAAGCTTATGTAAATATTGTTTCTATATTTCTGGAGTTTAAATAAATAAAATTCCCCCAAACAAAAGCAAAATGCTATTCAGATTGTATTTTTTTTTCCTATTCCTTTGCTATACTTTTTCATGTTTCATACAGGAAATTTGGAAAAAATAGGTAGCAACTGGTTTGTAATAAAGAGAATATCTTAAAGGTGATGAAAGGGAAAAAGTTTGTGACACTGACTTCATGTATAACCTGAGGAAGTTCCTGAAACATTTAATTGTTGTTTACATATTCTTTTTAGGTATTTTCAGTAGAAATCAAATGAACTGTGGAGTGGGAGGGGAATAAAACCTGGGTGACATGAAACAGAATTGGATGTTTAAGATACACTTTTCAGAAGTATGAAGAAAAACCAAGGTCTTTTTTTTTCAATAATTCTCATTGAATTCCTTGTAGGAAAAAGGTTCAAACAAATGAAAAGAAACAAATGTACTGGCATTCACATAATTATGTGTGATTTCATTCCATTAAGAGTGTTGATGTTATGTTTTTTTTCATTTGTTTATCTATGTCTGTCTATCTGAAACAAATATGTCAAAACTATCTATCCATTGACCTGTCTGACACTTACAAGCTGTGTGGCTGTAGACAAGCTAACTTGTCAGTCTTGGTTTCTGCATTTCCAACAGTGGAATAATAAAAATACCTATAATATCTTCCTTTCATGTAGATGTATGTCTGTGTGTGTATAGTATGTGTTTACATATATATGTTTGTCTGTGTCTGTGTGTGTATATATGTGTGTGCATACATATGTATATATATATATGTGTGTGTATATATATATATACATATGTATGGATATATATGTGTGTATGTATATGTGCGTATAATTTTGCAAGCTATAAAAATTGCTTATAGTAGTATTAGAGAGAGTAGCCTTGTGATTACATTAATATAGGGAATTTCCAGATAAGGAAATTCCTTTTACTAATGCCTGTCAGTAATTCATCAGCCTTAGGGAATTGCCTCAATCAATGATATGTGAACTGAACAGTCAATATGTGTGAGGGGTAGTTATGTGAACCAAAGTCTTCCTGGTTGAAAGGCCATCTCTCTATCTAGTACAACATTTATACATACTATATAAATACAAATCATTATTATCATTATTATTCAGTCTATTCCTAGCACCATACACACATATATTTGTGTAGCATTTCATAGTCTTACAAACAGGTATTCTTTCATAGTCATACAGCCTAGGAGGGAAATGAGGTCATATTATTATACAGGTTTTTTGTAAATGAGAAACTCAGAGAAGTTTAAGTTGCTTTAGTTCTTTACCTTTTTAAAAATAATCAAGCAACTTAAATTTAGTTTTCAACATTCTCTCACACAAGATGTTGAATTCCAAAATTTCTCCCCACCTCTCTTCCCCCCACCCTAAGATAGCAGTGAATTCTGATTACCCCTTCCCCCACTTGGCCCTCCCTTCTGTCACTCTTGCTATACCCCACCACTGTCCTTTCCTTATCCCCTTCCCTTCTGTTTTCCTCTAGGGCAAGATAGATTTCTATATCTCACTGCATGGATATCTTATTTCCCAGTTCCATGTAAAAGCAATTTTTAGCATTCATTTTTAAAACTGAGTTCCCCATTCTCTCCCTTCCTCGCTCCCCAACCACCCTCATTGAGAAGATAAACAATTCCATAGAGGTTATGAATATGTAGTCATGCAAAACATTTCCATAACAGTCATGTTTTGAAAGGCTAACTATATATTCCTCCATCCTATTCTGCATTTTATTTATTCTATTCTCTTTTTTGACCCCATACCACCTCAAAAGTGTGTGCTTCTGATTCCCCCCTCTAATTTGCCCTCCTTTCTATTTCCCCTCTCTTATCCACTTCCTCCCTACTTTCCTCTAGGGTAAGATAGATTTCCTTATCCAATTGAGGGTGTTTGGTATTTCCTCCTTAAGTCAATTCTGATGAGACCCTCTAACCTCCCCCTTCCATTATAAAAGTTATTTTCTTGCCTTTTTTATGTGAGATAGTTTACCCCATTCTACCTCTCTCCTTCTCTCTTTCTCCTTCTCCCACTACATTCACCCCTTATTTTAATTCTTTTATATATTATCCCTCCGTATTCAAATCACCCTGTGCCCTCTGTACATACATACATATATAAACAGATACACACATACACACAATATATATACACATATACATAATCATAAATACACATGCACACACACGTGCGCATATGCATTTTCCCTCCAACTACCTTAATGCTGAGAAAGGTCTTATTAGTTATAAATATCACCTTTCTATGTCAGAATGTAAATAGTTCAAATTTAATATGTCCCTTATGATTACTCTTTCCTGTTTACATTTTCAGTTTTCTCTTGATTCTTGTGTTTGAATGTCAAATTTTCTATTCATCATTGGTCTTTTCATCAAGAATGCTTGAAAATCCTCTATTTCATTGAATACCCATTTTCCCCCTGAAGTATTATACTGAGTTTTGCTAGGTAGGTGATATTTAGTTTTAATCCTAGATACGTTCACCTTCAGAATATCATATTCCAAGTCCCCTGATCACTTAATACTGAAGTTGCTAAATCTTGTTATACTGATTGTGTCTCTGCAATAATTAAATTATTTTTTTTCTGGCTGCTTGAAATATTTTCTTCTTGACCAGGGAACTCTGGAATTTGGCTAGAAGTTTTCCTTTTGGGATATCTTTGATGAGGTGATTGGTATTTATTTTACCTTCTGGCTCTATTATAGCCATGAGACACTATTTTGCCTTGTCTGTGAGGGAAACCTGGAGACTTTGGAATTTTCTGAATTACTCCACCATCTCTCCAGAATCTTCTCATGCTGAGTAAACTTTTTTTTTCAAATGCTGTATTAACTTCTGGTTTACATCATTCATTTCCATCAGATTTTGTGTTACAATTCTTTCCCCATTTTCCCCTACCCGTGACCCCAGAATAGGAGACCCACAGGATATCCCCTCATCCAATCTGCTCACTCCCATCTCTTCTCCCATACCTGCTTCAACTTTTCCAGCAGGGCAAGGTGAATCCCCATGCCCCAATGACTACACATCTTATCTCCCAATTATATGTAAAATAGTACTAATATAGTATTAAAAATATATTAAATTTTTATATTTTTAAAATGTTTGATTTTAAAACTTCACATTCCAGATTCATTCCCTTCCTCCCTTGTCATGCACTCTTACTGTGAAGATAAGCAATTCAGTATATGTTGTACGTGTGTAGTTATGCAAAACATTACCATAGTAGATACATTGTAAAAGACTGACTATATTTCCCTCCCTCCTATCCCACATCCCACTTGGTCCACTCCCCACTTTTAGACAGACCCTTTTCAAAAGTGGGTGTTTCCAACTTGTTTCCCCCCAACCTGCCCTCCCTTGCATCATCTTCCCACCCCCCTCCCTCTCCCCCCCACTCTACTGTAGGGGGAGATATCCCATTTAATATATATGTCATTCTCTCCCTGAGCCAGATTCAGTGAGAACAAGGTTTTGCCTTTTTGACTTCCTCTACTTCCCCTCAACTGCAACCACTTTCCCTTGTCTCTTCTACATTAGGTAGTTTACCTGATTCTGTCTTTCCCCATCTCCTCACTTATGTTCCTCTCTCACCTCTCAATTTCACCCCTTAAGTATCATCCCTTCCCATTAAATTCGACCTGTGCCCTCTTTCTATGTATACCTGTAAATATATATACAGACATTAACATATGTATTTATATGCCCATATACCCTTCTTTAGCTATTTTCATACTGAGAAAGATTTCATCAGTTACAGTTATCATTTTTTCCATGTAGTAATATAAATAATTCAACTTCAGTAAGTTCCTTTTGATTACTTTTCCCTGTTTACTTTCTCAAGCATCTCTTGCTTCTTGTGTCTGAATGTCAAATTTTCTATTCAACTCTGTTTTTTTCCTAAAGAATGCTTGAAAGTCCTCTACTCCACTGAATGACCATATTTTCCCCTGAAACAAGATACTCAGCTTTGCTGGGTAGTTAATTCTTGGTTTTAATCCTAGATCCTTTGCCCTGTGGAATATCATTCCATGCCCTTTGGTCCCTCAGTTTAGAAGCTACCATATCCTGTGTTATCCTGATTGTGTTGCCACAATATTGAAATTGTTTCTTCCTGGCTGTTTCTGATATTCTCTCCTTGATCTGGGAATAATGGAACCTGGTAACAATATTTCTAGGAGTTTTCTTTTTGGGATATTTTTCAGGGGTTGATTGGTGTATTCTTTCTTTTTTTTTAAACAAATGCTTAATTAACTTCTGTTTTACATCATTCACTTCTGCCAGATTTTGAGTTACAATCATTTTCCCCCCATTATTCCCCTACCCAACCTCCCAGAATAGCAGTCCCACAAGATATCACTTCCTCCAATCTGCTCTCTCCCATACCTTCTCCCATACTCCCTTCGATTTTTCCATTAGAGAAAGGTGAATCTTTGTGCCCCAATGTCTGCACATCTTATCTCCCAATTATAAGCAAAAGAGTATTAATAATAGTATTTATATATATTTGAAACATTTAATCTTAAGACCTCGAATTTCAGATCCATTTCCTTCCTCCCTTGTCACCCATTCCCTCTGGGGAGATAAGTAATTCAGTATATTTTGTACATGTCTAGCTATGCAAAACATTATCATAGTAGATATATTGTACAAGGCTGCTTATAATTCCCTCCCACTCATCCCACCCCCCCACCTAGTCCATCCCCTACATGATCCTGTCCCTCTTCTGTAGTGGGTACTTCCAACCTCCCCTTCCCCCAAGGATGCCCCCCCCCCCATCAATCATCCCTCCTCTCATCCCACTTCCCCCTATTCTGCTGCAGGTTGAGATTTCCCATTAGTATGTATGTCATTCTCTCCCTGAACCAAATTTAATGAGAATGTGGATTTGCCTTTTTTTTCCCTTCCTATTCTCTCCCTCCCTTGCAGCCACTTCCCCTTGCTTCTTCTACATGAGATACTTTACCCTACCCTGTCTTTCCCCATCTCCTCTTGCCACTTTCCTCTCTCACCTCATAATTTCATCCCTTGAGTATTCTCCCTTCCCAAAAAATTCAACCTATGCCCTCTATCCATATACACACACATTCACATATGTATTCATATGACCACACCACCTTCTTCCATTATTTTCATAGTGTGAAAGATATCATCACTCACAGTTATTGTTTTTCCATATAGGAATGTAAATAGTTCAACTTTGATAAGTTCCTTTTGATTTCTTTCCCCTGATTACCTTCTCAGGCATCTCTTCCTTCTTGTGTCTGGATGTCAAATTTTCTATTCAATTTTGGTTTTTTTCCTCAAGAATGCTTGCAAGTCCTCTATTCCACTGAATGACCATATTTTCCCCTGAAACAAAATACTCAGTTTTGCTGGGTAGGTGACCCTTGGGTTCATTCCCAGTTCTTTTGCCCTCTGGAATATCATATTCCATGCCCTTTGATCCCTCAGTGTAGAAGCTGCCAGGTCCTGGGCTATTCAGATTGTGTTTCCACAATATTGAAATTGTTTCTTCCTGGATGCTTGTAGTATTTTCTCCTTGATCTGGGGATTCTAGAACCTGGCTATAATATTCCTGGGATTTTTCTTTTTGGGATCTTTTTCAGGAGGTGATCAGTGGATTCTTTCAACCTCTATTTTGCCCTCTGGATCTAAAATATCAGGGCAGTTTTCCTTGAGAATTTCTTGAAGGGTGATTTCTAGGTTCTTTCTTTGATCATGGCTTTCAGGTAGTCCAATAATTTTTAAATTGTCTCTACTGGATCTATTTTCCAGGTCAGTGGTTTTTCCCATGAGATATTTCACATTGCCTTCTAATCTTTTGTTTGTTTGGATCTGCTTAACAGCATCTTGATTTCTCATAAAGTCATTAGCTTCCATTTGCTCCAATCTAACTCTGAAGGAATGAATCTCCTCAGTGCACTTTTGAGATTCTTTTTCCATCTGGCAAATTCAACTTTTTAAGGCATTCTTCTC
Source organism: Gymnobelideus leadbeateri (assembly GCA_011680675.1). Lineage (NCBI taxonomy): Eukaryota > Metazoa > Chordata > Mammalia > Diprotodontia > Petauridae > Gymnobelideus > Gymnobelideus leadbeateri. The sequence continues at coordinate 14,000 of WOXC01010254.1, forward strand.
CTCATTGCCCTTTTTGGGCCTCCTTTGCCATTTGAGTCAATTTTTTAAGGTGTTGTTTTCCTCAGTCAGGCTGTTGACCCTCATTTCATACTTTTCCTGCATCCTTCTCATTTCTCTTTCCAATTTTTCCTCCACTTCTCTTATTTGATTTTTAAAGTCCTTCTTAAGGTCCTCTATGGCCTGCAACCCACTCATGTTTTCCCATGGGGCTTTTGGAGCAAGACTTCTGACCTCACAGTCCTTTTCCCGCTCTATGCTCCCAAAATAGGAGTCTAGGGTTGCATTTTTCTGTTTCCTTTGCCTTGGCATGTTGCCACTTGATTACCTGACTTTTGGGCTTGTTGCCACACTATGGCTTTAAGGCCAGATAGAGGAATTTTCGTCCCGAACGTGTGGGGGGGCAACTTCCGTTTCTGGCAAGCTGTAAACCCACCCACGACTTCCCCCCTAGATCACAATCCAGATCCAGGGAGGTTATAGCAACAGTGATTACCCCCCACAGACTGATCACTGGATCTCCCTACAATTAATTGCAGGCCAGGAGCTGGAGCTGCCTCTGAAAACTACAAAATGGCATGTCTCCTCAGTGGCTTCTAGCCCCCAGGGGAGGGAGCCGATGCATTCCACCAAATATAGGTCCCAAAATCCATCGGACACTAACCTCTTTCTTTGTCCTAGGCATGTCTGTGTTGATAATTCTGGAGTCGCCACAGCTGCTGGTGTTCTGGGGTTCCTCCAGCCGGCTGCTTGCCCTGCCGCCCTGGGGCTAAAACCTTGGCTCATGCATACCTGGGATCTGCTCGGCTCCGCTTCCTGCGCTCTGTGCGTTGCACGCTGCTGGCTCCCAGACCGCTACGCTGGTCCTTCCTGCAGGGCTGCTGGGCTGTCCTCAGCGGGAGGTTAGCTTCTCTGTGTCGTTCTGTGGGTGCTGGGGCTCCAGAAGTTGTTCAGAGTCCCCTTTTACATAGTCTGGGGGGAATCTGGGGGCAGAGTGCCTTGGATGAGATGTTTCTACTCCGCCATCTTGGCTCTTCAATCTTGGTGTATTCTTTCAACCTCTATTTTGCCCTCTGGCTCTAAAACATCAGGGCAATTTTCCTTGAGAATTTCTTGAAGAATACTTTCTAGTTTCTTTCTTTGATCATGCCTTTCAGGTAGTCCAATAATTTTTAAATTGTCTCTCCTGGATCTATTTTCCAGGTCAGTGGTTTTTCCCATGAGATATTTCACATTGCCTTCTATTCTTTCATTTGTTTGGATCTGCTTAATAGCATCTTGATTTCTCATAAAGTCACTAGATTCCATTTGCTCCAGTCTAATTCTGAAAGAATCATTCTCCTCAGTGACCTTTTGAGATTCTTTTTCCATCTGGCAAATTCAGCTTTTGAAGGTGTTCTTCTCCTCATTACCTTTTTGAGATTCTTTTGCCATTTGAGTCAGTCTACTTTTTAAGGTGTTATTTTCCTCAGTCAGGCTGTTGAGTCTCATTTCATTCTTTTCTTGCATCTTTTTCATTTTTCTTCCTAATTTTCCCCCCACTTCTCTTTTCTGCTTCTTATGGTTCTCTATGGCCTGTTGCCAGATTGCATTTTCATTTGGGGCTTTTGGTGCAGGATTTCTGACCTCACAGTCTTCCTCCTGTTCAATGCTTTGATCCTCTTTCACCCCAAAATAGGAGTTTAATGTTTAATTTTTCTGTTTATTTTGTTTCCTTTGCCCAGGCATGCTGCCACTCAATTACTTTACTTTTGGGTTTGTTGCCACAATAGGACTCTGCCACCAGCCAGGGGAACTTCTGTCGCAAACATTGGGGTTTTCTCACTTCCAGAGTTATTAGCTGGGTGGCCTCTCTGAAGCCTCCACACACTCTGGCAAGCTTTTCACACACCCGAAGACCTCCACCCCAGACCACAATCCAGATTCGAGTATGGTAAAGCAAGAGCAATTACCCCCAGACTGATTGCTGGATCCCCCTACAGTCCACAGCCCAGCAGCTGAAGCTGCAACTGAAGCTGCAAAATGGCGTCTGTGTCATGTCTCCTCAGCTGCTTCTTGCCCCCAGGGGAAGAAGCTGATGCATTCTCCCAACCAGTCCCAAAGTCCATAAAGCAATAACCTCTCACTTTGTCCTAGGCATCTATATGTTGATAATTCTGGAAATGCCACAGCTGTTGGTGTTCTGGGATCCCTCCAGCAGGCTGCTGGTCACGCCACCCTGGGGCTAAAACCTAAGACTCATGGGGCCCGGGTTCGCCTCCCAGAGTGCTGTGCTCTTGGCTCCCAGTGCTCTTTGCTGGCTAATCACTGCTGGGCTGCCAGGCTGTCCTCAGAGGGAGGTTAGCTTCTCCATATCATTTTGTGGGTTCTGGTGCTCCAGAGGTTTTTCAGAGTCCTCCTTTTACATAATTTTGAAGTGGTGTGGGCTGGAGCTCCTCAGAAGTGCTGTTTCTACTCTGCTGTCTTGACTCTGCCTGATGAGTAAACTTTTTTTTGCAATTTATGTTGTTACATAACTGAAACGTTCAAAGTTTAAGTGACCTGACCAGTGTAACATAATAATACTTAGGTAACTATTAGGTTGGTTCTTTGTCCCTTTACCAAGTTGAAATTTATGGAGATATCCATAACCAAGGAATTTACCTGGTTTTGGCTTTATTTTGTTTAGTTCTTTTTTATCTTTTTCATTTTTGAGTTACTGTGACATGACTGAAAGAAGAGAGGATATAAAGTACAGAAATCTGAGTCTTTGTCTTTGCCATTTCTTAGTTATAAGGCTTTCAGCCTCAATATCTGACATACCTTGCCATGTTGTGAGGGCTAGAAAAATGTAGACATATTTCCATCATTATTATGGAAATATGTGTACTCTCAAACATTAAGACAAAATATAAAGAAAAAGGTAACCACTTTATATTTATTCAGAGCCAATAAAGTATTATATTTCTGGAAGATTTAAGATATATTTTGCTGAGCAGGTGCTAATGTTCATTGATAGGAGGAATTCCATTGCTAGACATGCTTTACTGAGATTAGATCTTGAATCTGTCCCCAAATGAATGATATTGCGTTAAATCCAAAGTATAAATATAGCTGAAATGCCCTAATAGTTTTAAGGTAATTGCTATTAATTTCATGGACAATGTAGGTCTGAGGGAAATGCAGAATATCTGTTCAGATGTTCCTTAAAGGACTTTAACTTTCTGAGGAAGAGGGAGAATATTGGACTTTTTAACCACTGAAGTTTCTTGTTTTGTTTTGTTTTGTGTGTGTGTGCCTTTGTGTCTTAGGCATTTTATGTAGATTGGAGGAAAAACTGCCCTTGAAAGGAAAGTGGGTAGGAGAAGGATTTAAGATATCTCAAACAAACCACTCTTGAAGAAGGAAAAAAGGATGAAATGACCTACTATATTTTTATATGGTTGCTTCCATCAATGTAAAACAATTAAATGTATTTATTAAATAAAACTATATGGGTTACATAGGACAATGTTTCTTAATTAAACTAGAAGCTAAATGAAAGCAAGGCTATAAGGGATTTTTTTTTGATTAAATGAAAAGTTACCTTGAGTATACCTCGACTTTCTAGAGTCTAACTATGTCATACATAATAAATAACTGAAATATCCTGGTAGTTTAAGAGAAAAAGGATAGCACATTGTGCCAAATGTTGAGAAATTAGATTTGCTGCTTCCTATTGCTCAGCATGATAACCAGCCTAAGGAATTTGGACATTATCCTGTATGTTATATAGACTTTTTGCAGGTCAGGCAATCAATGAAATGGTAGAATTATTATAATAACATTATCCTGGCTGTGTGGATGACTTGAAAAGGGTAAAGAATGGAAAAAAAGAAAATAGTAAAGGTCCCAAATAATTCACAGAAATAAAATGTGTATATGTCTTAATGCCTTTATATTTTCTTTTATTATATACTATACATATTTGTGCAAGCATATGCATTAATCTATGGGACCACCCCCCCAAAATTTTTGCCTTTAAAAAACTAATAAAACTCAGATTTTCCTCTAAGATCTAGTATTTGAAGAAGGTTGCTTCATCCCTCTTTCCCCTCTGATAATATAGTGACCTGAGGTCTTATCAAAGCATTTGACAATCAATTAACCAGTCATCAGATTTGTGTAGATTTTAAAATCTAAGTGAAAGATAGATTCAAACAAAAGACCATTCAAGAAAGGATTATCTGAAGAGGAAATAACATGCATTAAATCAGACACAAAATTCATATATATTTGAATTTAATATAAGGAGCTGGAGAAGGAAATGGCAAAGTATTCCATAGACACACACATTCATATATATATGCACACTTAAACGTATATGTACATATTCACATGCATACATATGTATGTGTTTAGATATCTGAACTGTGCTATGTGCACATTATGTGCCTATATAGTACTATATACTATATAGTCTATATAGTATATAGACTATATAGTATATACTATATAGTATTTATATGTGTACATGTGTATACATATATGCACATACAAAATTACCTTTTACATATATGTATTTATAGACAATTTACTATACCTACAAAAATTAATAAGTTTATTTTGCAAAGTTAATTTATTCAAATTTCAGCAATAGTGCTTCCATGACTGACTTTTTATCTATTTTTCATTTAATAATGAATGCTTATTCTGATGTATGATGACCATAATAGGTTATATTTGGCAATGAACAGAATGTCAGATCTGTCCTAGTATATGCTGATGAGCACTAATGTCACTATAATATGAAAAGTCCTTAGCTTTTCTCACAAATATATATATATATATATATATATACACGCATATATATATATATATTTTTTTGTTTATATACATATGTGTGTTTATATCCAAATATCAGTCATTTTAAAGACAAATTATTGTGACTATAAACTAGCAAACATTCTCCACTCAGGAGGGGAACAATTTAAAAATTAAAGAAAATGGTTTTTGTGAAGTGAAAATATGGAAATCAGCATGAAATCTAGACAAAGGAAACATGAACAAAGAAAATTTCTCAATGTTTTTATTTCTAGCATATTTTTGATGTATTTTTTAAACTATAGTCACAACCCGATATAAACCCATACATTGTAACCTCCTTCCTGACAAAGAAAATCAGTTCAGAAAATCACCATAGACGTACTCAGTGATTTTGACAGACTGTATAATATTCAGCCCCCACTATTCTCTACTGAAAAATGGGGATTATGTTTTGTCATCTCTTCTGGAGAACCAAGGGTGATGAATCACATAATCACAGATATAAAGGGCTTTAAAATAAGAAGAAAACAAAAAATGGAGAAATCTGCTTATCTATCAAACTAGAGACTTTTGAGATGAAGTACAATGAAGTTAGAAGAGCATTTGAGGGGCGGCTAGGTGGCACAGAGAATAGATCACTGACCCTGGAGTCAGGACCTGAGTTCAAATGCAGCCTCAGACACTTAACGCTTACTAGCTATGTGACCTTGGGCAAGTCACTTAATCCCAACTGCCCTGCCTGCACCCCTCCAAAAAATAAAATAAAATAAAATAAAATAAAATTTTAGAGCATTTGAATCATTCTGAATTTTTTATGAAATAAAATCCAAGAAAATAATGAATACTCATAAGACCATTGGCTTCAGAGGTACATGCACTACCATCCAAAATTTAAACAAAAATGAAATGAACCAGATGTCCTAACATAAAATGAGGTGTACTGGAATGGAATTTTCTTTCTTTTTTTTGGAGGGGGGAAAGCAAGGAAATTAGGGTTAAGAGACTTACCCAAGGTCACACAGCTATTAAGTATGTCAAGTGTCTGAGACCAGTTTTCAACTCCTCACTCCAGGGTGAGTTCTCCCTTTATTGTGACACCTAGCTGCCCCTTGGAATGGAATTTGTGACAAGAATATGACTCTGAGTTGGTACACCTTGTCCAAAGACAAAGGAGAGATAAAAGAGAAGGAAAGTAGTATGTATTAAATGCTCACTACGCAACTAGCTGCTGCAGTGCATACAATTCAGGGCTTGTCATTGAGCCTAGAGAATCCTCTTTCTGAGTTCAAATATGACCTCAGACATTTACTAGCTGTGTGACACTGGGCAAGTCACTTAACCCACTTTGCCACCGTTTCCTCACCTATAAAAGGAGCTGAAGAAGAAAAAGACAAAGCCACTCCAGTATCTTTGCCAAGAAAACACTCAACAGGATCCCAGAGAACCAGGTGAAATAACTGATATGCCAGATACTGTGTTAAGTGTTTTACAAATATTATTTCTTTTTATCTTCATGAAATTCTTATAAAGAAGGTATTATGATCTTCATTTATAGTGAAAGAAACTGAGGCAGCAGAAATTAAGCAACTTGCCCAAGATCACATACCTAGTAAATATATGGAGTCAGATTTGACCTTTTCATGTCTTCCTGCCTTTTGGTCCACTGATCTATCCATTGTGCCAGCTAGTTGTCTAGGGATAGGTTTGGATGTTATTGTTCATTGATATGTGTTCTTTGCTTCCCTTTTCCATACTGAACACACACTGCAGTCCATATTTACCTCATATCTGGAATAGCTTCCTGAAGTGTCTACCCTAGACTTCATTTTCATCTGCCTATAATCTTTTCTGTTGATTCTTCAAGACTAAATGACAGTCTTTAGTAAACCATAATTCTTTGGAATAACATATAGAATTATGCCATTTTCCTACTTGGAGAAAATTGAAAATCAATGTAGTTTGTCTTTAAATGAAACTTTCTAACTTGGTCCTTAAATTCTTCTTGAACTGGAATTCTCCCTACCCTGCCTATCTAAATACTACCCATTTGGGATTGTCCTTATTAAGTCTTTTCTACAATAATTCTGATCAACTTAGTCTACATTTTCCTGAGTATGCCTAACACTTATTTACCACAATATACATTTTGACACTTCACAAAGGTTATCTCAAAATAGGCAGCATGAATCAGTGGAAAAGGCAATGGTTTTTGCATCAAAGGACCCATGTATAAATCAACCCTGAGATACTTGTGACCTTGGACAAGTCATTTAAAATCTCCAGGATTCAGTTTTGTTATGCTTAAATGAGCTTTTGTTCTTTAAAGATCCCTTCCAGCTGGAGATCTGTGACCTCATTACTAGCCTGTTCTTGGATGGGTCTTCCTCATGGTCCAAAATGAAATTAGATTTTGTGTCACTACACTGCCCCTAAAATCATGGTAGGTATAAATGGTGCACTCAACAGATGCATCTGGCTGAATTTCATTGAACTGAGCTGAGTTAATGGGGTTAAATGATATAAAAGGCATTTTCATACAATGCTAATTCACGACATACAAAATTTAAAAAAAATCCACCAATGGTCATCCTATTACCTTTAGTTGAATCAGTATTGAAAATTGGCTTCTCACCTCTCAGCAGTTGTGACAAATAATGATAATAATAATAATAACAATAACAATAACAATAACAATAACATAATAGAATAACACAGCTCAAAAAGTTCATAAAATTCATAAAATCAAGGGATCATATGTTTAGAACTGCAGAGTAGCTCAGATGCCATCTAGTCATTTACAGACGAGAAAAATGAGGTCTAGAAATGTCGAATGACCTGCCCAAGATTATAGGTAGAAAATTTCAGACATGATATTTGCACCCAGAATTTAGCCTTCAAAAGTATTGCCCTTTCACAACTACACATGGAAAAAATGAGATTTAGTAAAAGGCCAACTAATACCAAAATATCCATTTGTCTCTTGAAAATATAAAAGAAAAGTAAAATGTTTATAAATTAATGATTACATAAAGATTTTTGGTGCTAATATTTGGTAGGAAAACAAATTATAACATGAATACTCACTTAATGAATGAAAATTTTTGTCACTATTAAAGCTTATTGGCATATAAAGTTGTTGTTGTCATCGTCATCTTGTCATTGTTGAGTTTTTTCAGTCATGTCTGACTCTTTCACCATCCTGCTTGGGGTTTTCTTACCAAAGATACTGAAATGGTTTACCATTTCTTTCTCTAGTTCATTTTATAGATAAGGAAACTGAGGTATAAAACTTTAAGTGGCTTGCCCAGTGTAACACTAGTTGTAAGTGAGACTAGATTTGAGCTCATTCATGAAAGTGAGTCTTCTTGACTTGAGGTCCAGCACTCTATCCACTGGACCACCTAGAAGCCAGGAGCCAGGAAGCCTAAGTTCATATCTGGCCTCCAACACAAATATATGTGTGACCCTGGTTCACTCTTTTAACTGTGTTTGTAATGACAAGCACAGAATTAGTTCACACCTTGTTTCAGCTATTGAATTAATACCTTGTTTCAATTGAACTTTCTTTTGAGCCTTGTATCAAGTCTGTTAAGGAACAGAATGGGTGAAACCCACAACTTGTGAACCCTATAACTCATGAACTCCTGCAACAGGAAGGGGAGGAGGTAATGACCATATTAAGGAGAGGCCCAGGTTAGAGACAGCACAACTGAGAAGACTCTTTTGGTGGAAGAGTCAAGAAAGAGAAAATTTGTGGTGTCCTGGCACTTTATTTGTCTGTTCTGTCTTTGTTGATATTTGTTTATTATACTTTGTACAGAAGGCCTGAGATATTACTGGAAGCCCTGAAAGAAGATTTTCTGGTTTTATGTTTACAGAAGTCCTGGAAGAGGGTTGTGGAGGTCCTGGGACTTTACTAATGATTTGTGCTGACCTCTTGGACCTTGTTTGTGGGTCTGTGTTGATTTCTATGTTGATGATTTATTTTGAATTCTCAGACTTTGTGGTGGGTCTGAGTTGATTTCACAGGCAGATAGTGAATTGATGATTTTGAAGGTAATGTGAAAGAAAGAACAAAATTCCTGATTCCAGACCTGGTGCTCTATCTACTGCACCACCTAGTTGCCCACAAGGTATAAATACTTTCCATTTATATTTAGGATACCCTTGGGCCATCTGGGTAGCAAAGCATTTTTTTGCCATGAGTCATCCTTATATGTAGCAGTTGGAGAGCAGCTCTTATATTAAGTCAAGGTACATATGTCAGACTTAAGGCTATCACATTGTCTCTTTGCTGACATGCTTATAAGTATCAATACTGAAAAGAAATGTGTGCTCAGTTTTTTGGAATAGTTTGCTCTACATCCATGTGCTCCGTGATATTCTTAGGGACCCTTTCCCATACAAATCATGATGTCAAATTAGCTAAAACATAAGATATGAGTTGAAGACTATGCATATAGTGCATGTATACAAGCTATTTCCTAATAGAATCCCCTTCATTATTGACTAATCTTCCCTAAGGTTATGCATAGACTAGGTGATATTTTCTTGCTGTGGGATTCTGTTAAAATTATTTTTGTGTATTGCAAGGAATAAACTTTCACTTTGTACCAAATTGTGACCTACTGCGATATAAATGTATGAAGTGGAAAGTCTGTACAATGCATCAACACAAAGGAAAAAGGGTATTATACAAATATTGAAATAGATTAGACTTCCTACTTAAAGACTACAGTGTTTTCTCTTTTAGTATAATACTTGCCAGTAATGCACCTGATACAGTCTTTGATTTACTACCTCACTCTTCTATCTCCATTAAAATGAATGGCCTTGAGTCCGAGTGCAGCCACCGAGTGTGGAGGTTGTTTGATAGGAACTTGGGCACTAGTAACGCTAACAGCATGGCTGATCAGCTGACAGAAGAGCAGATTGCAGAATTCAAAGAAGCCTTTTCATTATTTGACAACGATGGAGATGGTACTATAACAACAAAGGAATTGGGAACTGTAATGAGGTCACTTGGGCAGAACCCCACAGAAGCTGAATTACAGGATATGATTAATGAAGTAGATGCTGATGGTAATGGCACAATTGACTTTCCAGAATTTCTGACTATGATGGCAAGAAAAATGAAAGACACAGACAGCGAAGAAGAAATTAGAGAAGCATTCTGTGTGTTTGACAAGGATGGCAATGGTTATATTAGTGCAGCAGAACTTCGCCATATGATGACAAACCTTGGAGAGAAGTTAACAGATGAAGAGGTTGATGAAATGATCAGGGAAGCAGATATTGATGGTGATGGTCAAGTAAACTATGAAGAGTTCGTACAAATGATGACAGCAAAGTGAAGACATTGTACAGAATGTGTTAAATTTCTTGTACAAAATTGTTTATTTGCCTTTTCTTTGTAACTTATCTGTAAAAGGTTTTCCCCCCTACTGTCAAAAGGATATGCATGTGTAGTAATTAGGACTTCATTCCTCCATGTTTTTCTTCCCCTTATCTACTGTCATTGTCCTGAAACTTTATTTTGGAAAATTGATCAAGTAAAATATGTTGCATGTGGCTTACTCTGGATATATCTAAGCCCTTCTGCACATCTGAACTTAGATGGAGTTGGTCAAATGAAGGAACATCTGGGTTATGCCTTTCTTTTTTTTAAAGAAGTAGTTTTCTTTAGGAGCTGTCAGCATGTTGTTGTTGAAGTGTGGAGTTGTAACTCTGCATGGACTATGGACAGTCAACAATATGTACTTAAAGTTGCACTATTGCAAAACGGGTGTATTATCCAGGTACTCATACACTATTTTTTTGTACTGCTGGTCCTGTACCAGAAAACATTTTCTTCTATTGTTACTTGCTTTTTAAACTTTGTTTAGCCACTTATTTAAAAAAAAATCTGCTTATGGCACAATTTGCCTCAAATCCATTCCAAGTTGTATATTTGTTTTCCAATAAAAAATAATTACAATTTAAAAAAAAATGAATGGCCTTTTGCATTTTAATTGAGAGTTGCTTATGAAGACTATGAATGTCAAACCCTCCTAAGTTTCACAGATTTTTTTTTTTTGTCTAAGAATTAATTTATTTAATTAAATTGCTTGTGAGTGTTTACTTGGTATCAAGACAGGTTGATATTTTTTATTAGTTTGCAAGCTCTAATTATCAGTTTATTATTCAGGAGATAAATAAACTATGAGAGAAATGAATGCTCCAAAGAAAATAAGGAGAGGGCAGATGGGAATGTGATGCAGATAAATACCATGTTTCTGTATATTACAAAAAAATTAGACTGCCAAGTAAAATTACATTTTGGAAATATTCCAGTTACCTAGAGGCCACAGATCTTTATTCTCTCATTCAGACTCAACGTGTTCAATATATCTCTATCATAGTATAATTACTTAACTGGAAAACAACTGTTTTCTTCAACAAATATACAAATTGAGTTATGCGAGGTCCTTACAATTCCAAAGACTTATGTATTGTCATATGCTGGTGCATTAGTAAATAAGGAGAGTTAGAATAAAGTAAAATGTCATTCATAAGACTACATAAGTAATATTTCTCTACAAAACTAGAAGAACACTAGAAATCTACTGAATCATATTTTTAAAAAATATATGTAATTCATATAAACCTCAACCCATTATTATTATAACTGATAAAACTAATTACTTTTATGCCTTATGTTTTGTAGCAAATAGATCCATCCACTCTCATACATTCATTTATCTATTTTAAAAAAATGTATCTATATTAAAAAATTAATGTCTACTATATGCTATGTACTATGGCAGGCTATGCAATAAATAAGATCCTATCCCTATTCTCAAAGAAATCACGGCATGATAGTTGCTCATTTCATGTTACAACTTTCAGCTGATATAGCCTAGTCAAAAAGTAAATTTGGGTTCAGTTAAAGGCTGCAGGCCCTAAAAGGCTAGATGTGACCTTGAGGCCACAGGTTTCCCACCTCATCTCTAGACTTTTAAAAATTATTACTGAGATGACAACTTGCATTTGGTTGAACAATTTACAGGGCTTGTCCATCAATACATATTTATAACTGGGACAGATGCAATAAATCAACAATGATTAGGACACAGAGTTGAACAGGAAGAAAATGGGCTGAATTTCCTTCAGGAACTTGCATAATTCCCTTAATAACTCCCAGCTCCCCCTAGAAGCAAAGACCTATCTTTTTTCATACAGACATCCATCTAGTGTTCTTGCATGGCTGCCAGACATGGAACATGGCTGAAGAACTGAAAATGGCACTGTTCTTCCAGAGAATATAGGAGAAATAGTGAACAAGCTGAAACACGAGATTCTCTGAAAGAATAGCAATAAAAGATGCCATCAGATATAACACTGAAGGAAAAACATCAGCTATTCATGTAGTGAAGGGGAAATTTCTTGAATGCTGCACTGGTGTCCTTTGCATAATATGTAAAAAGGAAAGAAGGTACTTATGAGATTGAGTGGACCCCCTGTGGTGAACATTTGGCAGGTTATGGGAGGGAAAAAAAGTTCATGGGTGGCTAGGTGGTGCAGTGAATAGAACACTGCCTTGGAGTCAGGAGGACCTGAGGTCAAATCCGGCCTCAGACACTTGACACACTTACTAGCCATGTGACTTTAGGTAAGTCACTTAACCCCAATTGCCCTCCCAAAAAAAAAAAAAAAGGCCCACAGGATGACCACATATGAATGTGTCATGAACTACAGTGTTTGAGGGAACATTCAAATTAATAAGATCATACAAAGGTTTGAGTATTTGAAAATACTTAGTAAAAACGAACTTAAAATTTAGCATTCACTTCCAGAAGACTTAATTTCTGAATTCTTATAATACTGCACATTAAAAGATAGGATGAGAAGGGTTTGAATAGAAGGAAAATAAATTATATCATATTAGATGTAAAAATATAGACATATACACAGGCTTATATAGCCTATATCATATATGCATCTTATACCAACTCATAAGTCTGTATGGATGTATACATGTATATATGCATATATTCATGTATGCATATATTGTATATATGTATACTGATGTATGCATGTATGTAAATATGTATATATAATAATGGTTGTATAATATATATTTATGTACACACATATTTACCATTTCTTAATATACTCTAAAGTTTCTCATAATATTTCTTAATTATAAACATTAATAAGTATTAACTATATGCATAATAAGTTAATTTAAAGATTGTGATTTTATTTTAGTGTGTGAGACAATCTGTATCTTTACTTAAGTTGAGTGTGTGTGTATGTGGGTGTGTGTGTGTGTGCATTCAGGCAGAGGGGGTCAATTCTTTTAGAACTGGATATAACTCCAAGTGTACTTAAAATGAGGACATGACCTTTCTTTATCTCAATGCTAGTCCAGTTACTATACACATATGTAAATACAAAGTAAACGGGGATAAGGAGAGGACACTAGTGAATGGAGGGGATCAGGGGAAACATGTTGTGGGAAATGGCATGTGAGATTAGCTTTGAAGTATTCAAGGGATTAGGAAGAGAAGAAAATTTACTTTATAGAAACATACCCTGAAGATTTTGGGGTAAATAGCATAAACTAATAAAAGGAATTTTAAAAGAGTATTATAACTATTACTTAAGGAAAAAAATACTCCATCCACCACTTTTATGAGAAGAAAAGGTAGCTAAAGATAGAGTTTGGGGGATATGCACATTCTTGGACATAGAAAAGGGTGGAGGAATCACTAAACAAGAATGAGAATTAACATTCAGGTGGGATGAAGAAAAACTCCAAATGCTACAATAATGTTAAGCAGAATTAGGCAAAAGAAAAGACCATTCTACTCAGAAATTAAGAGGTCATTGACCTCAAAGAGAGACTTTAGTGACCTTGAAATAATAAATTAGATAGAGTGGTATGGTTACTATGCATTAAACAACCCCATTAACAAAGAAATTGCCATCCTGTTATTTTGTTATTGTTATTCAGTCATTTCAAGCCTATTTTGTCTTTTATAACACAGTTTGGAGTTTCCTTGAAAAGATACTAGAGTGCTTTGTCATTTCCTACTCTGGCTCACTTTACAGATGAGAAAACTGAGGCAAATAAAGTTAAGTGATTTGCCCACACAACTAGTAAGTGTATAAGGTCAGAAGAGAAGTATATACATAGCAATAGGACTATTGCAGAAGACTTAAAGTTTCTGGTACGTACGAATTGGATACAAATAGCATAAAGACAAGCAGAGATGGAAATGTGAATTTTTTATGTTTTTTTTCCAAATGTTTTATTAACTTGTGGTTTACATCATACATTCAGATTTTGAGTTACAATTTTTTCCTAGTAGTTCCCCTACCCACCACCCCAGAATAGCAGTCCCATAGGATATCCCCTCATCCGATCTGGTCTCTCCCATATCTTCTCCTATGCCTCTTTCAACTTTTCCTTTAGGGAAAGGTGAATCTCTGTTTCCCAATGCCTATACATCTTATCTCCCAGTTACATGCAAGATAGTATTAATAATAATATTTATATATATTTGAAACATTGAATTTTCAAACTTCGAATCCCAGATCCATTTCCTTTGTCCCTTGTCACCCACTCCCCCTGGGAAGATAAGCAATTCAGTATGTATAGCTATGTATAGCTATGCAAAACGTTACCATATTAGATATATTGTAAAAGACTGCCCCCACCCATCCCACCCCCCACCTGGTCCATTCCTTACTTTGATCCTGTCCCTCTTCAAAAGTGGGTTCCTCCAAACTCTCCCCCCAGCATACCCTCCCCTCCATTATTCCCACCTCTCATCCCCTCACCCCTACTCTCCTGCAGGGTGAGATATCCCATCTAGTATGCATGTCATACTCTCCTTGAGCCAAATTCAGTGAGAATATGATTTTGACTTTTTGCCTTCCTGTTCTTCCCCTCCCCTGCAACTACTTCCCCTTGCCTCTTCTAAATGAGATAGTTTACACCCCCCCATCTCTCCCCATTTTCTCTTGCCACATTCCTCTCTCACGTCTTAACTTCACCCCTTAAGTATCATGCCTTCCCACCAAATTCAACCTGTGCCCTCTATCCATGTATACCTGTAAACATATATACACACATTCACATATGTATTCATATGATCATATACCCTTCTTCAATTATTTTCATACTGAGAAAGGTTTCATCAGTCACAATTATTGTTTTTCCATGTAGGAATGTAAATAGTTCAACTTTGATAAGTTCCTTTTGATTTCTTTTCCCTGTTTACCTTCTCAAGTATCTCTTGCTTCTTGTCCCTGAATGTCAAATTTTCTCTTCAACTCTGGTTTTTATCTCAAGAATGCTTGAAATTTCTCTATTCCACTGAATGACCACATTTTCACCTGAAACAAGATACTTAGTTTTGCTGGGCAGTTAATTCTTGGTTTTATTCCCAGGTCCTTTGCCCTGTGGAATATCATATTCCATGCCCTTTGATCCCTCAATGTAGAAGCTGCCAGCTCTTGTGCTATTCTGATTGTGTTTCCACAATATTTAAATTATTTCTTCCCAAATAATAGTCCCAAAGTCCATAGGGCAATAAACTCTCACTTTGTCCTAGGCATCTATGTGTTGGTAATTCTGGAAAATCCACAGAAGCTGGTGTTCTGGGGTCCCTCCAGCTGGCTGCTGGTCTGGCCACCCTGAGGCTAAAACCTCTGACTCATGAGGTCCTGGCCTCAGCTCCTAGAGTGCTTTGCTGGCCACTCCCTGCAGGGCCACTGGGCTGTCCTCAGTGGGAGGTTAGCTTCTCTGTGTCATTCTATGGGTGCTGGAGCTCCAGAGGTTGTTCAGAGTCCCCCTTTTTCATAATTTTGAAGTGGTGTGGCCTGGAGTGCCGTGGGAATGCTGTTTCTACTCCACCATCTTGGCTCTACCTATCAAAATGTGAAATTTTCATAGACTTTGAACAGGTACATTAAAATATTTATAAAATTTTTGAAAAACAATATTAAATTATAAACATTTCCTAGCATTATATGATTTAAAACAATAGATCTTTCTAGGACATGGTAAAATTATAATTAAATGTTAATGTCAGAACTTCTAAATATATCCCTAACAAACCATAATACAATTAAACAACAGTTAAAACATTGAACCCAAGTACAATATAGAAATCTAAATACACGCCAAATAACAACATCCTTAATAATGAGTCAAATAACAAGATAGCTCAGATAACACATCTTAGAAACAATTATTAGCGATATAAAAAAAAATAATTATGACTGTGATCCAACATAAATCCCCCAATTTATTAAATTACTTATTCTTAATTTTCAACATTCACTTCCACAAGTTTTAAATTTTCTCTGCCTCACCAAGATGGCTTCCAATCTGATATGGGCTCCACACATACCTTCTTATTAAACACATTTTTTCATATTAGTTATGTTGGATAGAAGAATTCTAATTATTGAGAAAAACAATGAGAAAGAAAACAAAACAAAACTGAAAAGAAAATAATGTGTGTTACTTTGCATTCCAACTTCATATTTCTTTCTCCAGGTGTGGCTGTCATTTTTACAAAGTATGTGTATCCTTTGCAACTGTTTTAGGTCCTTACATTGCTGAGAATGACTAAATCTATCAAAATCTATCCTCACAAATTGCCAAAATAAATTCTTGCAGACAGAGGTATAGATATAGATTTTATGAATATATAACCACATGTGTGTTCACATGTATGTGTTTATATATAAATATGTATGTATACAAAATTAATGTGTATGTAAACAGGCATATTTATATATTTCATAAAATATTGTTGATGGAGTAGTAAAAGAGAGAACTAATGAACTGATCTTGCAAATAAACAAGTTAGCAAATCAATAAATATTTATAAAATAAACTGGGAAGAAGAAATATTGAATGTTAGAGGAGAAATGAACAAAAGTATAAAACCATAAGAATAATGAAAAAGAAATCTTTTTTCTCAAACACTAATAAAATAGATACATATTTAATTATTGATAAAGATAAAAATCAAATTATCAAATGAAAATGAATCAGATCAATTTACAACACATTCAAATGAAATAAAATAATTTTCAAAACTAATATATATAACTATTGTTAAGCAGAAAAAAAAGAAAATGAAAGGAAATGGATATCAGTAGCACAGATAAAATAATTTAAATAAGCAAAACAAAAAAATAGATATTAAATAACCCAATATCAGAGACAGAATTATATTAAGTCTCAAAGGAACTATAGAAAAAAGAGGAAAGGAGAGAGAGGTATGGTCTATATGGATTTATGAGAGAATACTGTTCAACATTTAAAAAAGCATAGGTAATATTTGTACTACTAAAATTATTTTATATATTTAAGGATAATACTCTGTCTACCACTTTTATGAGACAGAAATGGTTTTATCATTAAATCATAGAAGTTTAAAAATTAAACAAAGAATTATAGACAAATATCAGTAATGAATATTGATGTAAAATATTAATTAAATCCTAGAAAAAAACTATTATAGCACTATATCTGAAAATGCATTCATTTTGAACTAATGAGATTTATACAAGGATTGCTTAGACAGTGTAACATTATATAAGTAATTAGCATCATTGATAATACTCAAATATTCAAATGGATCTTGAGTCTTAACCAACTATTTTGGCACCATCAATGTTTTCTGTTCATGGGTATGACTTAAAGTAACAGAACACCACAGTTTATAAATGATTCATCTTATAAGTCACTGACTAGCTCCTGATATGTATATCATCCCCGTTTGAAAGTTGTAATGTTTCACTCCCTCAAAAAGTCATGCTGTAGATATCATTCAGAGAATATGTCAGTGGTATTTCCATATATTATTCAAAATTTTGTGATTTGGAGTCAGAGAACTTCAGTCAGAATTTAAATTCTTCCATCTATTAACTTGGGAAATGTACCTCTTGTGTTTAATTTGCTTTGTAAGCAAACTTATTATAGAACATCTCTCAAATTACTTGTAGATTTAAAGAAATGTTCTTATGAGTCTGATATACAGAATGAAAAAGGAAGTCAGCTGAGGATCTAGTGACATGAAAAGATAATTGATGGATATCCCTTGAACTTTACTTCTTTTTAATCAATGAAATATCAAGTTCCCAAGGAAGGACAACAGAATTTTAGGTGAACTTCTGTCACCATTAAGAATATTCTGGGGAGTAGAAACAAGACTACCATGTTTCTCTGGCTCCCACCACTTACAACTTATGTAAAAGGGGACTCAGAACAAACATTGGAGCTACAGAACTCACAAAATGACACAGTAAAGCTAACCTCCCCCTGAGGACAGCCTGGCAGCCTGGCAGGGAGCGGCCAGCATTGTGCTCTGGGATCCAAGCCCAGGCCAGCATGAGCAAGAGATTTTAGGCCCAGGGCAGCCTGACCAACAGCAGGCTGGAGGGACTCCAGAACACCAACAGCTGGTTTCCAGAATTATCAAAATATAGATGCCAAGGAAAAATTGAGAAGTTAGTGCAGTATGGACTTTGGGACCCACTAGTTGTGAGAGCCCATCAGCTTTTGCCCCCAGGGCAAGAAGCCACTGAGATGCTTAGGCACAGTAGGCAGCACATTACAGCTTCAGCTCATGTCCTGCGAACTGTAGGGGGACCAGCAACCAGTATGGAGAGGTAATTGCTCTTGCTTTAACCTTCTTGGATCTGAATTGTGGTCTGTGGTGGAGTTCTTGGGGTGTGTGAAAAGCTTGCCAGAGAGTGTGGAGGCTTCAGAGGGGGTACCCAACTAATACCTCCAGCAGCTGAGAAAACCTCATCGTTTGGGAGGGAAGTTCCCCTGGCTGGTGGCAGGGTCCTACTGTGGCAATAAGCCCAAAAGTCAAGTAATTGAGTGGCAACATGCCTAGGCAAAGAAAACAAAATAAACATAAAAATTCAACATTAGACTCCTATTTTGGGGCAAAAACGATTGAAGCACAGAACAGGAGGAGGACAGGGGGGGTTAGAACCCCTGCACCAAAAGCCCCAAATGAAAATACGAGCTGGCTACAGTCCATAGAGGACGTTAAGAAGCAGATAAGAGAAGTGGAGGAAAAATTGGGAAGAGAAGTGAGAAAAATTCAAGAAAAGTATGAAATGAGAGTCAACAGCCTGACTGAGGAAAATAACACCTTAAAAAATAGACTAACTTAAGTGGCAAAAGAGGCTCAAAAAGGCAATGAAGAGAAGAATGCTCTAAAAAGCCGAATTTGCCAGATGGGAAAAGAATCTCAGAAGGTCACTGAGGAGAATCATTTCTTCAGAATTAGACTGGAGCAAATGGAAGCTAGTGACTTTATGAGAGATCAAGATGCTATTAAGCAGATCCAAACAAATGAAAGAATAGAAGGCAATGTGAAATATCTCATGGGAAAAACCACTGACCTGAAAAATAGATCCAGGAGAGATAATTTAAAAATTATTGGACTACCTGAAATCCATGATCAAAAAAAAGAGCCTAGAAATCATCCTTCAAGAAATTCTTGAGGAAAATCGGCCTGATGTTTTAGAACCAGAGGGCAAAATAGAGGTTGAAAGAATCCACTGATAACCTCCTGAAAAAGATCCCAAAAAGAAAACCCGTAGGATATTACAGCCAGATCCTGGAATTCCCAGATCAAGGAGATAATATTATAAGCTGCCAGGAAGAAACAATTTCAATATTGTGGAAACACAATCAGAACAGCAGAGGATCTGGCAGCTTCTACACTGAGGGATTGAAGGGCTTGAAATATGATGTTCCAGAGGGTCAAAGAGCTGGGATTAAAACCAAGAATCACCTACCTAGCAAACTGAGTATCATGTTTCAGGGGAAAGCATGGTCATTCAGTGGAATAGAGGACTTTCAAGTATTCTTGAGGAAAAAAACAGAATTGAATAGATAATTTGGCATTCAGATACAAGAAACAAGAGAAGCTTGAGAAGATAAACTGGGGAAAGAAATCATAAGGAATTTATCAGTGTTGAACTATTTACATTCCTACATGGAAAAATGATAATTGTAACTGATAAAACTTTTCTCAGTATGAAAATAGTTAAAGAAGGGTATATGGGCATATGAATACATATGTGAATGTGTGTATATATATATTTACCGTTACACATAGAGGGCAGAGGTCGAATTTAATAGGAAGGGATGATACTTAAAAGGTGAAAGTAAGAGGTGAGAGAGGAATATAACAAGAGGTGATGGTGAGATACAGAATGGGGTAAGCTATCTCATGTAGAAGAGGCAAGAGATAATGGTTATACAATGGAGGGGAAGATCAGGAAGGCAAAAAAGCAAAACCTTATTCTCATTGGATTTGGCTTAGGTAGAAGGGGGTTAAAGGGGAGATGATGGAAGGGAGAGCAAGCTGGTGGGAGGGGAGTTGGAAGCACCCACTTGTGAAAAGGGACAGGATCAAAGTAGAGAATAAAAAAGTGGGAGGTGGGATAGGAGGGAGGCAAATATAGTCAGTCTTTTACAATATATTTACTCTGGTAATGTTTTGCATAGCTACACATGTACAACATATACTGAATTGCTTATCTTCCCTGTAAGGGTGGGTGACAAGAGGGGAAGGGAAGGAATCTGGAATTTGAAGTTTTAAAATCAAACGTTCCAAAGTATATAAATACTATTATTATTACTATTTTACATATAATTGGGAAATAAGATATACCAGCATTGGGGCATAGAGATTCACCATGCCCTATTGGAAAATTCGAAGGGGGTATGGAAAAACATATGGGAGAGAGCAGATTGGAGGAGGGGAGATCCTGTGGGACTGCTATTCTGGGGTGCTGATTAGGGGGAAAATTGGCAAAAAATTGTAACTCAAAATCTGGCAGAAATGAATGATGTAAACCAGAAGTTAATAAACCATTTTGAAAAAAAAATAAGAATATGCTGGAAGTTTTGGACAATAATCACACAAATCTAGAAAGTTAAGTTGGGATTTGTCCCGTTGGAGGGAGAATTCACATCACATATGCATGAATGAATTGAAGGATTGTAATTTTAGACATTATTTTTGTTCAGATGAACCCTGAATTTATAAAAGCATAGGGAGATGTTTTTCTGCTTTCTTTTTGATAGCCTTCAAAATTGAATACGTTATTTTTCTACTTTTTGGATAATAAGAAACATTGAGCTAATGGCTTCATTGCTGTGTTATCCTAGATCTCTTTTGTGAATTTTAACTGATGAATTATTATCTAACATCTTGTATGAACAGGTTGCATTTTTTCCAAAATACCAAAATGGTATCTTATACAGATACACATTGCAACTTGCAAAACTATCAATTGGAACATTTCTACTATTTTGAACAAGGTTTTTCATCCACTTGTGAATAATTGGGAGTAACTTTATGGTGATACATATTATTCTTAAATTTAAAGGCTTTTTGAAATATTTGATGAACCTTTATATTTCCAATGGTAATGAATTCAGGTTGTCTATAAAGAAGCATTATAAATAAGTCACCATAATCTGATATATATATATATATATATATATATATATATATATATATATATATATATATACACACACACACACATTTGCTTAAAGACTATATGTGTAACTTTGAGTAAAATGTTGTCACTTGGGTTGTGCAGGCTTTGTTTTATATCGCAAAGAATTTTAATGTAGATTTTTTTTCTCAGAGCAATGGGAAAAAATGCATTAGCTTGAATACAAGATAGTTGTTAATATATGCTAGTATTCTAGGAATGATTGTAACAAATTTGCAATATTCACATATAAGGGGATTACCTGCCTCCTTGATTGTTTTTCTTTAATTGCCTGTTATTGTTGTTCCAGGTGCAAAGCAATTTTAATATTAAAGTGATTGTAATCTGTAAGATAACTTCCTTTCTAAAATTTGTATGGCCCCAAAGTCATAATCCTGAAGCCAATCTGTTAATGAAAATCTCTGAACCTAGTTAAGTTGCTCATAAAGCAACAGATTTCCAATGCATCATGGGGCTTATACAAAATAGCCTATCTAGTGTAGTAGGACATAGAATAGCACAGTGGTTCAATTTCATCTCACAATGAAGAATTTTATCTTTGGAAGAATATAAGAATTTAAGAAGGCTCAAAGTATGGACCTAACAGTGCACTATTACTGTAATTTGTATAATAGCTTAATAAACTTCAGAGATCGTCCATCAAAATGGTATCATCTTATGAATTCTGAATGCTTAGAAGCTCCATAGTTCTGACTGTCATCCTAAGTACCAGGACAAAGGGAAACTTCAATATATTCAACAAGGAACTGGGAAAATATGACTTCAAAGTTTTTTTTAAATTTTTTTTGTTTTGCTTTGTTTTTCCAGAACAGGAATAAGAGAAATTGCTGCTATTGCTCAGTCATTCAGTTGGGTCAGATACTTTGTGACCCCATGGACCATAGTATACCAGACCCCTCTATCCTCCATTAACTCTTGAAGTCTGACTAATCTTTACTTCCTTAACACTGTCTATTCATTTCTTCCCCTTATGTCCCATTCTCCTTTTGGTTTCAGTCTTTCCCAACATCAGGATCTTTTTCCAATTAGTTCCATCTTCTTGGTACGTGGCCAAAATATTTAAGCTTCAGCTTCAATATTTGACCTTCCAGTGAATGGCCTGAATTCATTACTTTTAAGTATTGACTCATTTGATCTCCTTTCTGTCCAAGGTACTCTCTAAAGTCTTCACCACCAGAGTTGGAAAGCATCAATTCTGTAAAACTCAGATTTCCTAATAATTCAACACTTATAGGCATACATTGATATTGGAAAAGCCAGCTTTGACTTTATACACTTTTGTCACCAACATGATGTCTCTGCTTTTCAGTATGCCATCAAGATTTGCCATGGCTTTCCTTCCAAGAAGCAAGTGACTTTTAAACTCATTGGCTGCAGTCACTCTCTGCAGTGATCTTTGAACCCAAGAATATGACAGTTTCTTCTCACTCTATTTACCAAGATGTGATGGGACCAGTTGACAAGATAAATAGATTTTTTGTTTGTTTTTTATGCTAAGCTTCAAGGCAGTTTGTACACTGTCCTCTTTCACACCCATTAAGAGGCTCCTTAATTCTTCTTCACTTTCTGCTGTAACAGTAGTCTCATCTGAATATTTAAGTTTATTGATATTTCTCCTGGAAAATTAAATTCCAGTTTCTTATTCATTCAGACAGACATTATGCATGATGCATAATGCACTTTGCATTTAGGATGACAGACAAGTCAAACTCCTCTGGTTGATGCCTACACATCTTTTCTACATTTTCCCCCTTAATCAAAATCTTGTAATTATATTAGCGTGCCATCCTTTCTCTAAATACAGTAAACTTTCCCAGGCAAAACCAGTGAGGTACATGGATACATTTTTTGTTATGGATCTCAGTGTTTTATACTTCGATCTAGTCCATGGCTAGATAATATGTGCAATTCTGCAGAGACCAATTATCATTGCTATCCTCTTGTTCTCTTTATCTTCTGTGTGGGGAGAGCATTGTTTATAACCACTGCCCTGTGTTCCAACTTCTCATTCCATAGAGGGCCCAAATTGAACGTTGATGTCTCTAAAACCCAAAGAAAACCATTTCATAAATCATTTGTATTCTGTAAGTGATTCAAATATATCATGAATAGTTTGTTATGTACTGAATTCACCAAGCCTTCTTATTTGGTTTCTCAGTGAACTTATAATGGTGAGAAGGTTGTGATTAAGAGAAGTGTGATGAAGAGGAGGGTACCATATCAGTCTGTGTCCTGCATTTAGACTGTAGTTCAGTTTGCCACCTAAATCTAATTTTAACCTTAATAAGACTGAATTGTGACAAGGAAATCATGTAGAGGACACAATACTTTTCCTATAATAATGCCTTAAATTTTATGGAAACAAAGCACTCTGGTATAGCCACTCATGATGTTTGCTTTACCTCTATGTAGCAGATAGCCCATCATTACTAAAATATGATCATTTTCTTCTTATCCTCTTCCAGAAACAAGACAAATATTTATATAAGTTCAAAAGTCTTATGAGTTCTAATGCTCTCCAAAGAGACAGCATGGTTTCTTGAAGAATAATTCTAGGTTCTTTTTTTTTTTTTTGATCATGGCTTTCAGGTAGTCCAATAATTTTTAAATTATCTCTCCTGGATCTATTTACCAGGTCAGTTGTTTTCCCAATGAGATATTTCATATTGCCTTCTATTTTTCATTTGTTTGGATCTTTTTAATAGTATCTTAATTACTCCTAGTCACTAGCTTACATTTGCTCCAATCTAATTCCGAAGGAATGATACTCTTCATTGAGCTTTTGAGATTTTTTTTCCCATATGGAAATTTGGCTTTTTAAGGAATTCTTCTCCTCATTGGGTTTTTGAGCCTCTTTTGCCATTTGAGTTAGTATATTTTTTAAGATATTATTTTCTTCAGTCAGGTTGTTGACTCTCTTTTCATGATTTTCTTGCATTATTCTCATTTCTCTTCCAAATTTTTCCTCCATTTCTCTTATTTGATTTTCAAAATCCTTCTTAAGCTTCTCTATGGACTTTAACCAATTCATATTTTTCTTGGGAGCTTTTGGTGCAGGAGTTCTGACTTTGTTGTCTTCCTCCTGTTCCATGTTTGATCCCTTTTGTCCCCTAAAAATGAATCTGAGGTGTGATTGCTGTTCTTGCTTTGCTTCCTTTGCTTGCCCATGTTGCCACTCAATTATTTGACTTTTTAGCTTTTTGCCACAGTAGAAACCTGCTTCCAGAGGGGAAAGTTTTGTCCCAAATCACTGGGGTTTTCTCATATGCTGGAGCTATTAGCTGGGTGCCCTCTCAGAAGCCTCCACTGCCTCTGACATATTGTACCCCAGGACCTCCACCAGAGACAGCAATCCATATCCAAGCACATTAAAGCAAGAGTTATTACCCCTTGGACTTGTCGCTTGGGCCCCCTACAAAACTGCAGGCCAGGAGCTCTGAAACAGCCACGCAGCTGTCACTGCACTTCAACCACTTCTCCCTCTGAGGACAAAGGCCAGACTCCACTCCCAGACCCCCTGTACCCACAAAGTCCACACTGAACTCTCACTTTGTTTTTTGCATTTATGGGTTGATAATTCTGGAAACTGCCACAGCTGCTGGTGATCCACTCTCCTGAAGTCCCTCCACCTGGGGCGGATGTGGCCATCCTGAGGCTCAAAGCTCTGATTCATGTGAGCCTGGGCTGTGCTCCCAGTGTGCTGTGTTGGATGATTCCTGTCATGTTGGCAGGCTTTCTTCAATGGGAGGTTTGTTTCTCTCTTGTCACTTTGTGGGTTCTGTAGCCCTAAAGTTTGTTTATAGTAATTTTATAGGTATTTGAGGTGTTTTTGGAGGGGACATGTGGAGTTTTCCTGCTTTTATGCCACCATCCTGGCTCTAATCCAACTGCTCCCACACTCTCCTTTTCATGTTTTTTATGGAATTTTGATACAAATAATTCTGGGACATGTAGCAGGATCACACAGACACTGTAATGGAAGGCACCTTAAAGGCTACCTAGTCCAATTTCATTATTTAATAGATAAATGAATTAAGGATCAGAAAATTTAAATAATTCACCTAAAGAAGATTTAAGTAGAACTTAGGTCCTTTTGCATCTAAGCTACTGTTCATTCTACTGTATTGTCCTGCCTTCAGCTAGTCATCTTGCTATTACTGTTTTATGTTGAAAGGTCTACAAATTATTACACAAATGGATAAAACAAAGGCTTTTTAGAATTGAATAATATATTATAAAATATTATATTATGTGAGAATATAATCTTATCTTCTTTATATAAAGTAAAAAATCCATGATGGGTTGATTAATTACCATCTCAGTATTCCATTACAGAATTTCAATTTTAGCTGCTACATAAAATTGTAGTGCCATAAGTCCCTAAGGATCACACCCCTTTCTCTTGACCTGTATCACCTCTCATCAACCTTCATTATATAACTTCAATCACTTCCATTCAACCTTACTTTGCACAATGAAGGCATGTTCAAAGACAGATAATTCAACATTACTGATTACAGTCTCTAAAGGATGCCCCACATGCTCAAACCTTGCTTCTTGTACTAGCAGTCTTGTTAATTGCAGGTCACAGATCACATTTCACCTTTCAAGGGGAATTTCCAGGTTTTCTAATAAGTGGTATTATGGACTAGGAAATTGGTGTTCATGATAGTGATGGTCCTTCCTGACTCCAATGATCCCCAGAATTATATAGGGATTCAAGACATGTTGTCCTTTTCTGAACTTCTCCACGATATATCTATAGGTGAGAGTATTGAAACACTTCCCAAGAACAGTGTGCAGGAGTCAATCATAACTCTTTAGAAAATAGGCATGAAAACACAGAAATAATTTTAACTTATGCTAATACTTCATATATAGTCAGGTGCAAAGTGCTTCTTTACTCTTACTATCAGTACTCAATTCTTTTTTTATATATTTTTAATTAATTTATTAGTTTAGTTTCAGTGAACAAGATTAAATTCCATAGTTCCTTGATTTTCAAATTTCCTTTACTTCCCTCCCCCCTCCCCACACGACAGCGTATAGTCCAGTATAGGATCTTCAAATGCATTCATATTAGACATTATTCCAATTACAAAGGCATATTGTACTAGGTGGGATGAAAGATGGTAAGGAAGAAATAAAACCAAACAATGAAAAGAACAAGATCATTTAGTTTGCTTCCATCAGGATTCAGGCTCAGTTCTTTCTGGTTATATCTCTGGATGGCGCATTTCTCACTTTCTTGAGTCTTTCAGGATTAACTTATATCACTGCATTGCTGAAAAGAGTCCAGTCTGTCATAGTTGGTCATCACAGATATGGTATGTCTGTGATTGTATACAGATTTCTTCTGATTCTACTCTTCTTGCTCAGCATCAGTTTGTAGAAGACTCTCCAGGTAATGATGAAATCTGTCACCTCCTCATTTCTTATAGCACAATAATATTCCATTACATTCATATACCACAACTTGTTTAGCCATTCCCCAATTGATGGGCACCCATTTAGTTTCCAATTCTTTGCAACCACAAAAAGGACTGCTAAAAATATTTTTGTACATTTGGGTCTTCCTCCCACTTCTATGATCTCTTTGGGATATAATCCTAGAAATGGTATTGTTGGGTCAAAGGGTATGAAATTATTTATAATCCTTTGGGCATAATTCCAGATTGCTCTCCAGAATGGTTGGATAAGTTCACAACTCCACCAGCAATGTATTAGTGTTTCAATTTGTCCACATCCTCTCCAGCATTTGTCACTTTCTTGTTTTGTCATCTTAGCCAATCTGATTGGAGAGATGTGGTATCTCAGAGTTGTTTTGATTTGCATTTCTCTAATTAATAGTGATTTAGAGCATGTCTTCATATGCTTATAGATATCTTTAATTTCTTTCTCTGAAAACTTCCTATTCATATCCTTTGACCATTTCTCAATTGGGGAATGACTTGTATTCATATAGATTTGGCTCAATTCTCTATAAATTTTAGAAATGAGTCCTTTATCAGAGACACAAGTTGTAAAAATTCTTTCCCAATTTCTCACCTCCCTCTTGATCTTGGTTACATTGGCTTTGTTTGTACAGAAGCTTTTCAATTTAATGTAATCAAAATTATGCATTTTGCATTTTATAATGCTCTCTAATTCTTGTTTGGTCCTAAAATCTTCCCCTCTCCACAGATCTGTCAGGTAAACTATTCCTTGCTTTCCCAAATTGCTTACAGTATCATCTTTTACACCTAGATCATGCACCCATTTAGACTTGATTTTGGTATATGGTGTTAGATAGTGATCTATGCCCATTTTCTGCCATACTGTATTCCAGTTTTCCCAGCAGTTTTTGTCAAATAGTGCATTCTTATCCCAAAAAACTGGGTCTTTGGGTTTATCTAACAATAGGTTACTATATTCATTAACTTCTGGGTCTCCTGCACCTAATCTATTCCATTGATCCACGACTCTACACCTCTGCCAGTACCAAGCAGTTTTGATGACTGCTGCTGTATAATACAGATTAAGATCTGGCATAGCTAGTCCACCTTCCCTAGCATTTCTTTTCATTAATTCCCTTGATATTCTAGACCGTTCATTTTTCCAAATAAATCTTGTTATTATTTTGTATAACTCTACAAAGTAGTTTTTTAGTAAATTGATTGGTATGGCACTAAATATATAGTTTAGTTTTGGTAAAATTGTCATTTTTATTATATTAGCTCCATTACTCAATTCTTGCTGAAATTTAATGTGACCCAGGTACTTGGCAGAGGCCCATAGGAACTGTCACTTGCTACTTGACAGATTCAAACACCATACTATCTCCTGGTTTCTTTGCTAATCCTCTTCCAATAGCTTCCTAAATGCCATAAAATAATGCAATATAATTCCATTTGATAAGCATTTATTTAGTACTCACAAGGCAAGATACTGTGCTGGGAATACAGAAGAAAAACAGGACACCATTCCTTCCCTTATGGAGCTCACCTGCTTTTGGAGGATTTAACATATGATTTGATGAGTAAATTCAAGATAATTTGAGGAGGGAGAGATATTACTAAATAGGAAAGACAAGAAATCCTATAGTTGATGGGTAACACCTGAGCTGAGCCTTTAAGAAAAATCAGGATTTAATATTAAGAAGCACAAGTAAAGAGAGAATGAAGTGACCTATTCATGAAAGCATATAAGTTGAAAGGCAGGATTGGAGTGCTGAGTTCAGGTACGACCTATCTAGCCAGATCGTCCAGAGCATGGAATGCATAGAGGGGAATACGATATCTGGAAGGATAGTCTGGAAACAGACTGTGGAGTGCTTTAAATGATGAGCAGAAGAAATTTGTATTTTATTTTAAAGGCAATACTGAACCGCTGGAGCATTTGTAAGTAAACCAATACCTTCCAAAGTTCCTATTGCCCTCGTTCCACATCTATAATGATGTTTTCGAAACTTCCCTGACAAAAAATTATCTGCAGGAGCCCCTCAGGGAACAACTTATTAAACTCAGGCAATTCATTATGTAATGTGAAATGTTTTCAGGGAAAGGGGATAAAAATCAGAGACTGAGGACTGCAAAGGACTTTGCATAGTCAATGAAGCAGGCTTAGTTTGCTTTTCTATCTTTTAGCTTGGTAGCAGTTTACTTGTAGTTTGCTTGTAGTTCACTAGTTTTTAAAACTCATTGCTGGTTAATTAGGTGTACTCTTGTTATGTAATCATTAGACAAGTAAAATCATCAGGTAATTTCTCACCAAATACCCCCCAAAGGCTTACTGTAGATTAGTTCCCTCATTTACAGATGAGTCCTAGAAAGGTCAAGATATTTCTTCAAGGTCACAGGTGATGGATGTAAAAAACAGTACTTGAACTCAGGTCCCCTAAATTAAAATTAGATACTCTTTCTCCATAATACATCAACCAAAGACAATGAATTCAAAGTCAATGAATTCAAATAATGAGTGTGATAATACATATTTCTCTTAATTTTTCACCTTGAGAGTAGCAGAGACTACTAAAACAGATAAATAGGTAATTTGACCTTTCTATTTGACATGATTGCTTACTGCTTCTATGTATTACCACAAGGATAACCCAGTCAGTGCATTTAGGAAGCCTCTTCGATGAAATTGAAATCACACTATTTTACTGAGCATTTTTATTGCTATTTACAAACATAAACTTTGCTGTGTTTTAACTCATTTTCTCTTTTAATCTCCCCATTGCCAGGCATTATTCTTGAAAGATTAAAAAGAAATTTTTGAATCATTTGTGAGGCTCCTCCCCCATGTTTATTATTTTGTACAGAATTTTTTCCCAAAAAAATATTAAGGAGTAGATCTTAAAGTGGTCTACCAAGTTTTTTTTATTCCTTTCCAGATTTTTTAATTGCATTAGTGGTGTGTGACAGCCATCTGCTTAAGATCTCACTCCATTTCTTCAGTGAAACAACTCAGAATTAAAATTGACAGTAATGATTTCTGTGGGCAAAGTTTTACAGGAAAACTAAGGTGACATACATTTATGGTGATCTAAAATAAAGTATCTTTCTATGTTACCATGGCATTTAGTTTAAATGTTATAAAGTACAATCAGCAAAGGAATGTGAAGTCACAACCAGAACCTGGATTTCAGTGAAATCTACATGTAAATGAAATTTAAACAATAAATGTTAAAACTTCCAAAGTAGGCATGCTGAGATTAAGATTGTCACATATATTTATTTTTTGATGGCACATAATATATTTATTGTAGACTCCAAGGCTAAGTACAATTGACGAGTACCATAGAATGGGTCTGGTAATGGTTAACTCACTTATATATAGAAATTTATTATTTGACCATAAAAATTTATCTCTCATTCACCTTTTCCCCCAAAATGAACGTGCACACACATACACACACAAACAAAACACACATACACACACACACACACACACATACACACGCTTTTCTACATTTTCCCCTCTTTTTGTTTTTTTGAATTAAATGTTATGTTTATTTTTGGTTTATATCATTCATATCCACAAAATTTTGAGTTACAAATTTTCTCCTCATTTTCCTGTACCCACCACCCCAAAATAGCAATCCCACTGAATACCCCCTCCCCCAATCTGCTCTCTCCTATATCTTCCCTCATCCACCTCTCTGACTTTCCAGTAGGGCATCATGGATCTCTATGCCCCAGTGCCCATATATTTTATTTCCCAGTTGCATGTAAAGTAATAATAATGATGATGATGATGATGATGATGAAATATACAAATATCTTTAAGCATTTTAATTTAAAACTTTGAATTCCAGATTCTTTCCCTTCCTCTCTCATCACCCACCTTTACTGGGAAGATAAGCAATTCAATATGGGTTGTACATGTGTAGCTAAGCAAAACACAATTTTCTACATTGAAATTCTAACAAAGGTGTAGAAGTCCTCAGAGATGAAAGATTAGAATCATGATTCAAAAAATAATTGTTCAGGATCCAAAAGACTATAGGGTTCTTTAGGGCAACAAGGAAATACTTCATTTTGATTTTGGAGTCTACAATAATTAGCATATTGCTTGTAGTCATTGAATAAATGTGTTTCATTGAATGGTCAAACCCAATAGCATTTTTGAATGTCTGGCCATCTCCTTGGGCAACCTTTGATTGTCTATTATATCAATGAACTGGTTATTCTTAAGTTGCTTTTCCAACATGAAGTTTCCAATATTATTCACAAGCTTCTCTCTATGAACAAATGAATCTTCTACTTTACATAAAAAATTGTTATCTTTCATGAGCTCCCTTTCATTTTCTCTTCTACAATTCAGAACCTCTTTACATCTCTCCCATCATTCCTGAGAAAGATAGATTTCCTGTTTCTACTTTCTATTCCCAAACTTGTCCAGTTAATCCCATTCCCTTTCATCTCTGGAAATCTGTTCCTTTGAGAGTTACACTGTGGAAATGTAGTCAGAAGACCTGGGTTCATACCCTGGCTCTGTCACATAATGCCTGTGTGACCTTAGCCAAATAACTTCTCTGGGCTTCATTTTTTATCATCAGATAAAAGTGTCAACTATGCATGGTTTTATTCAGCTCTAAATCTATCATGTTATGATCTTTACATTGTTTCCTTCCTTCCTTGCTTCCTTTCTCATACTCAGTCCTTTCATTCATGTGGCCATCATTTAGGGACTTGGGACTTAGGTCCCTGTGTTAATAGTTTACTAATCTTCCTGCCTCCAGTATTTTCCTTCTCCAAACAATGGTCCAAACACCAATCATAGTATTCTTTTCAACTCACCATTCTAATTATTTTACTCTCCTGCCCCAAAGCCAGAGGCTTATTGGCTCCAAAGTTGTTTGTTTGTTTGTTTGTTTGTTTTTAATAAAATACACATTTCTTAGTCTGGCAGTTAAGTCCATCCAAAATCCACAAAATCCAAAGAGCTACAAGCTTTCATGTCACTCTCCTGATTTCACATTATTCCAAGCAACTTAAGTCCCAAAGCATTTATTAAGCTCCTACTATGTGCTAAGCACTGAGGATACAAAGGAATTTGGGAAAACAATGCCAGCTCTCAAGGAGTTCACATTTTAATGGATAAGACAATATATAAACAATTAATTATAAACAAGATATATACGAGATAAATTGGAGATTTTGCTTAACACACTCCACGTTCTAGCCAAACTGGAATGGACCATGAGTTTTCTCTTCAAGATCATCATTATATCTCCCACCTGCAAGCTTTTGTATACACAATTCCCTATATCTATAATATTTCTTTTCTTCAACTCAAATCTCTGAAGGCTTATCTTCCTGCTAGGCTCAGTTCAGGTACTGTCTCTTTCCCAAACTCTTTCATGGTTGTTACAGATGTTAATGCTGCCTCCCTCAAATTGTATTATATTGATATTTATCAGTGTTATATCCATGCTAGAATGTAATTATCTGAGGGTAAGATTTATTTCCTTCTCTATTATATCCCTCATGACTAGCACAAGGCCATCACCATAGGGGTTTTTTAACAAATGATTGTTCAATTTACATTTTAATTTGTTAAAAGAACTGAACTATGTTTGATGTTCCATTGAACACTAAGTGATCCATGACCTTTGAGAATATGAAAAATGAAATGTTTTGGTGACAAAAGTTATTGAGTTTGAAAGAAAACTCTGCAAATTAATAAGTTTGTTTTTTCCTTTTATTGTTCAGTTGGAAATACAAATAAATGGGATAAAAATAAATGCTTATTAATGGGAAAATATTATTAGATAGGAGTAAAGAGTAGAATGTAGAATATTTTAGCTATAGAAAATAAGCAAAAAACATTGATGGCAAGAAAATCCATATTTTGGGTAAGATATCATAAATTCATGACTATAAAGGTGTGTTTATGAGATGGGTAATAGTTGGAAAAATCTGTCTCATGGGTTTAGTTCCATATCCAGAACCCTTCTCATGCTGGAAAAAAAAACAAAACTGTTTCATTCAGTAAATAAGACAATGAATATAAGCCAGAAAAAACAAACGTACATTTTTAAAGTTATCAGTTTTCCTTCAGGCACTGCTTTTAGCCTGAACCATGACAGAATACTAATTAAATATTTCTGAAATCTTATTAATAGAATTTGAACATCTCTTATTACTGCATGACATTGGCTACTGTGTTCAACACATTATGTTATAGGCATGCATTTTTACAAATAGAGATGATTAGTTTTAATTCATCTAAATTTTCAGAATCATACATGATGGGTCCAAAAATAAAGATAAAAAGAAATTCTAGGTGTAAGGGATACACACATAGAGACAAAATCATATAAAATTCAAATACATCAAGTGGGTGATAGTATATGAAAAATTATAGGCTCTGAATAATTGAAGTTGAGGACCATTCAAAGGCCACAGTGGATGAGAGTAGGTGGGAACTCATTACAAACTAGGAATAACATTGGGAACTTGGTGAAAAGGTTATGTAAAAAAAAGACCCATGTTAAAAAAAAAAAAACCAAACAAACAAAAAAACAAATACCCATGTAGTATGAGTAAAGAATAAAACAAATGTACAACCCACACATTACCCCGTTAGACTGTGAGATGTTTGAAAACCTTTTCTATCCACAGTGTTTGACACAGTCTTTCTTTGTGGTTGTTTTTCTCCAGTTGTTCTGTTGTGACCAATTCTTTGTCACCCCATGTAGGCCAAGCGCTTGTATCCTCCACTGTCTCTCACAGTCTGTCCAAGCTCATGTTCTTTGTTTCATGATACCATCTATCCATCTCATATTCTGCTGTCCATGCCTTCTTCTTTTGCCTGGAAGGCTTTCCAATATCATTGTCTTTTCCAATGAGTGACATTTTTTCGTTATGTTGCTAAAGGTTTTAAGCTTCAGGAGTTGAGTTTACAGTGAATAGTTTTGATTATTTCTCTAAGTATTGATTGATTTGATCTCCTTGCTGTCTAAGGGAATGTCAAAAGTCTTCTCTAGCACCAAAATTCAAAAGAGTAAATTCTGTGGCACTCAAGTTTTCCACATGGTCCAACTCTCTCGCCATACATTACTACTGAAAAACCTTAACTTTGATTATACACACCTTTGTCGTCAAGGTGATATCTCTGTTATTTTAGCATGCTGTCCAGATTTGCCATGGCTTTTTTTCCAAGGAACAAGAATCTTTTGGTTTCATGACTGTAGTTACCATCTGCAGTGATCTTTGAGGCCAAAAATATGAAAGTATACACTGCTTTTGTTTCTTTTCCCTCTTTTTCAGGAAATGAAGGGACCAGTTGCCAAGATCTTAATGTTTTTATTTATGTTAAACTTTAAGCCAGCTTTTATACTCACCTTTTTTGCCTTCAAGAGTAATCTTAATTCTTCACATTCTGCCATCAGCTGTATGAGCAGGTAAGGAAGGTACAATGCTCATTGCAAAAGAGTAACCCCACATAGATAAGATTGGAGTACTGTAAATCAGTCTTAGCTACATAAAACAGAGTGTTTATGAGGGAGACTAGTGAGCACTATAGATAAAAATGTAAATTGAGGCCAGATGGTGGAACCCTTGAATGCCAAATGAATTTAGATTTTGTTATAAAAGGAGAGATAATTGGAGAATTTTCAGCAGACAATGGACAAAACAAATAAAAAGTTTTATGTATTTTCATATAGACTAAACAGAAAAGCAATTATATTAATAATCATCAGCTGATTTTTTAGTTGAACACATGTTGACTGATATATTTTGCTTTAACCTCCCTTCAATTTTATAATATATCTTTTCCATCTTCACCACTTAATGAGCCACACCTCATGAAAAATAAGAAAATATAAGAGGGAAAATCATTCATCAAAACCAATAAATTCATCTTTTGAGTTCAACAATATGTGGAAAATTTTTTACATATGCTCTTCCACCTTTGTAAATAAGGGTATATCTATTTTCCCATTTCTTTTTCATGCTAATTGAGATTACATTTCTCCCCCTTAAGTCATAGCAGTCTGATTGATTAAAAACATTCATGTGATTGGTAAAAGACAATAAGATTCTAGTGACATTTGTTCTATCCCTTAAAGACCCAGTTGTTTTTTTTTTTTATTCTTTCCCACTGTTATAGGTATGCAATACATCACAGAGGAAACAGGTGGTGCATTGATCAATATGGGCAATTAGCTCAAAGTGAGTAGTTGTTGTTTCTGGGAATGAAGCATACCATCTTCATATATGAAAAACTGCATGCAATTAAATAATTCTTAATTCATGAGTAGAGTATAGCAGTTTGTCATTTTTCGATGTCTGAAAAAGTGCCACAGTGTTCAAGCAATAGATTTGTATATACTTGCTCACTTTCCATGGTGACATAAATTATATTATTAAATAACACCTAACACATATTAGTTGCTCCTTCAGATTACTACTGAGCTAAAGGAATACATAGGCAACAAGACATTGAATCAAGATTTGAAATTCCAGGCTAGAAAAATAGCTCTCTGGAGTGCTTTTTACTTTTAATATCAGCAAACATCAAAGGCACATCAGAACCACAGCCCAGTGGGGTGAAGTGTGGGTTCAGTTCCTTATGGAATCACAGAGAGCCAATAGGTATTTTTAAAGACCCAATATTCCCTGCATTTCAGGAACACTCTAGTGTTGCTATGAAGAAATAGTCCTAAATTGTAAACAGAACCAAAGTTTCATCTTCACACCAGGGTAATAGTTTCTCAAATACTGTTGCTGAATATATACATTCATCTCAGGGTTTTAAGAGGTAAGAGACATCTTTTGACTTCTATATTTCATGTAGAACGAATGTTTTTTTAAGGTTATTGAATTTGTAGAAAATATTTGCCTTATTTTTATGATTTATTTCCTCATTCTGCCTTCTAAAAAACTAAGAACACCTGCTTCTGGGAAGACTTTTGGGAGCAGAGACTTATAGGCCAAATGCCAATACAAAGTTGACATGTATTCCAGGACAAAAGGACTAAAAGTTGAATAGAACACAAGATTTCCCTCAGTTTATTGTTTGTTGAGCAAGAAATATCATTGTATTCAGAATATTAAAATCCCACCTAAGGGGCTCATTAAAAATAAAAGCAAACAACAAAAAAAAACCTTTCATGTATATTTTAAAGTTATACAAGGTTTTTCAAAAGATATAATGAAAAAATATTATTATTTTTAATATGAATGATATTGCATGTCTTTGAAATATGGAACACTATCCTCTCTGAAGAATCAATGTTTGTTGAATACTATCAAAAGAGCAATTGAGGAATATAGGCTGCATGTAATTTGAAAGATGGATAGATGTCTGTGCGAATGCTTGTATGTGTGTGTGTGTGTGTGTGTGTGTGTGTGTGTGTGTGCATGTGCATGAAAGAGAGAGAGAATGTTGTTAATATATAAAGAGAGGAGATAACTTAGATGATTCAAATGCTCTTTTCATAATCTTATAATGTAAAGAGATGTGAAGGCCCCAAGAATTTTCAATGGATCCCCCTTGGCAAAACTTTTGTGGGACATTAATAAGAGTTGAACAAGATGTGCGGGTATAGATGGGTTAAGGTCGACATTACGGAAAGGACAGATCTATTGGATTATTAGATTATTATTATAACATGTGATAAAAGATTTTGGGATGGCTATTATCTATTCTTTCTGACTTATGGTTTTATGATTCCATATGTGTTTATGTTTAAGAAGCTGAAATCCTTAAGTATCTTCCAGAGTTTCAAGGCCTAGAATTTACTGATCCAGTGGATAATGTACCTGAGAATGCAAAATGCTTTTGTAGGAGTGTCATGGGTTTAAGGAAACACAGATTGAAAAAAAAAGATATAGAATATTAAAGAGCTTCAATTTTATGGGTTCCAGGATACAGAAAAACATATATGTGCATTTGTGTTTTTCTATATCATTTAATGTTTTAAAATCCATTTCATCTCAACAACCCTATGAGATCAGTTCAATCAATAAACGCTTATTAAGAATTTAGTTATTTGGCTGATTTCTAAAAAATAAAATTAAGAAGTGAGACAGGAATATAATGAGAGGAGATAGGAAGAGATAGAATAGGGTAAATTGCCTCATATAAAAGAGGCAAGAGAAAACTGTTACAATGGAGAGAAAGAACAGGAAGGCAAAAGGGAATGTGTCAACTTAACTCTAATTGAATTTGGCTTAAGGAGGGAATAACATACACACTAAATTGGATATCTTACCCTACAGTAAGGTAGGGGGGAAGGGGATAAGTGGATGGATGATAGAAGGGAGGGCATATTGGGGGAGGGTAGTTAGAAGCACACACTTTTGAAAATGGACAGGGTCAAAGTGGAAAATAGAATAAGTGGGGGCGAGATAGGATGGAGGGTAATAGAGCCATTCTTTCACAATATATGTACTATGGAAATGTTTTGCTTAACTACACATGTATAACCTATAACTAATCGCTTTTCTGCTCAGTAGGGGTGGGTCACGAGGGAAGAAGGGAAAGAATCTGGAGATCAAAGTTTTAAAACCAAATATTATATATATATATATATATATATTTTTTTTTTTTACATGAAACTGGGAAATAAGATATACAGGCACTGGGGTATAGAAATCCATTTCACCCTACTAGAAAGTCAGAAGGGGGATGAGGGAGGATATAAGAGACAACAGATTTGTGGAAGGGGTATTCAGTAGAATAGCTATTTTAGGGTGGGGGGTAGGGGAAAGATGAGGAGAAATTTTTTAACTCAAAATCTTGTGGAAATGAATGTTGAAAACTAAAAATAAACAAATTTAACAAACAAACCAATCAAAAAAGAATTTAGTTGTTTGCCAGGAATAAGCACTAAGGATAGAAGAAAGGCAGAACTACTATCCTTGCCTCTTTCAACTCATTCTAGCAAAAAATATTAAAAGATGTTTTACTTAAAAGTTATATATATACGTATATATACATAATACTCTCTTTTTTTGACTCCGTTTTATTGACTTCTTTCAAGAGTCAAGTCAAATCCCACCTTCTGCCTGTGTTGGTTTTTTCCTCCATCTCCCCTGTTGCTAGTGCCTTCCCTCTGATAGTATTTTAATTATACATATGATTTTATATTATATATGGATAGATTAAGCTCAAATCCCATATCCATGAGGATATGGTGATCCTCATAGCAAAGATTACAGGATCGTCAAGAAAAATGAGGATTGGCAGAATAGAAGATGGCGGAGTAGAAACAGCTCATCCAAGCCACTCTGCCCCCACATTCCCCCCAAACGATGTAAAAGGGGACTCTGAACAACTTCTGGATCCCCAGCACCCACAGAACGACACAGAGAAGCTAAACTCCTGCTGAGGACAGCCCAGCAGCCCTGCAGGAAGGACCAGCGCGGTGGTCTGGGACCTGGCAGAGTGCAGCGCGCAGAGCGCAGGAGCCAAGCCGAGCAGAGCCCAGGTCCACATGAGCCGAGGTTTTAGCCCCAGGGTGGCAGGGCCAGCAGCCAGCTGGAGGAACCCCAGAACATCAGGAGCTGTGGCGACTCCAGAATTATCAACATAGACTTGCCTGGGACAAAGTAAGAGGTTAGTGTCCTATGGACTTTGGGACTGGTATTAGGGAATGCGTCGGCTCCCTCCCCTGGGGGCTAGAAGCCGCTGAGGACAAACGCCATTTTGTAGTTTTCAGAGGTGGCTCCCGCTCCCAGCCTGCAAATCTGTAGGGAGATCCAGCAATCAGTCTTGGGGGGTAATTGCTCTTGCTTTAACCTCCCTGGATCTGGATTGTGATCTAGGGTGGAAGTTGTGGGTGGGTTTACAGCTTGCCAGAAACGGAAGTTGCTCCCCACACGTTCGGGACGAAAATTCCTCTATCTGGCCTTAAAGCCATAGTGTGGCAACAAGCCTAAAAGTCAAGTAATTAAGTGGCAACATGCCAAGGCAAAGGAAACAGAAAAATGCAACCCTAGACTCCTATTTTGGGGGCATAGAGCAGGAAAAGGACTGTGAGGTCAGAAGTCCTGCTCCAAAAGCCCCAGGGGAAACCATGAGAGGGTTGCAGGCCATAGAGGACCTTAAGAAGGACTTTAAAAATCAAATAAGAGAAGTGGAGGAAAAATTGGAAAGAGAAATGAGAAGGATGCAGGAAAAGTATGAAATGAGGGTCAACAGCCTGACTGAGGAAAACAACACCTTAAAAAATAGACTAACTCAAATGGCAAAGGAGGCCCAAAAGGGCAATGAGGAGAAGAATGCCTTTAAAAAGTCGAATTTGCCAGATGGAAAAAGAATCTCAAAAGTTCACTGAGGAGATTCATTCCTTCAGAGTTAGACTGGAGCAAATGGAAGCTAGTGACTTTATGAGAAATCAAGATGCTGTTAAGCAGATCCAAACAAACGAAAGATTAGAAGGCAATGTGAAATATCTCATGGGAAAACCACTGACCTGGAGAATAGATCCAGGAGAGACAATTTAAAAATTATTGGACTACCTGAAAGCCATGATCAAGGAAAGAACCTAGAAATCACCCTTCAAGAAATTCTCAAGGAAAACTGCCCTGATGTTTTAGATCCAGAGGGCAAAACAGAGGTTGAAAGAATCCACAGATCACCTCCTGAAAAAGACCCCAAAAAGAAAACTCCCAGGAATATTACAGCCAGGTTCCAGAATCCCCAGATCAAGGAGAAAATACTACAAGCAGCCAGGAAGAAACAATTTCAATATTGTGGAAACACAATCAGAATAGCCCAGGACCTGGAGGCTTCTACACTGAGGGATCGAAGGGCATGGAATATGATATTCCAGAGGGCAAAAGAACTGGGAATGAACCCAAGGGTCACCTATCCAGCAAAACTGAGTATTTTGTTTCAGGGGAAAATATAGTCATTCAGTGGAATAGAGGACTTTCAAACATTCTTGAGGAAAAAACCAGAATTGAATAGAAAATTTGACATCCAGACACAAGAAGGAAGAGATGCCTGAGAAGGTAATCAGGAAAAGAAATCAAAAGGAACTTATCAAAGTTGAACTATTTACATTCCTATATGGAAAAGCAATAACTGTGACTGATGATATCTTTCTCACTATGAAAATAATGGAAGAAGGAGGTGTGGTCATAAGAATACATATGTGAATGTGTGTGTATATGGTTACAGTTATATATGGATAGAGGGCATAAGTTGAATTTGTTGGGAAGGGAGAATACTCAAGGGATGAAATTATGAGGTGAGAGGAAAGTGGCAAGAGGAGATGGGGAGAGACAGGGTAGTGTAAACTATCCCATGCAGAAGAAGCAAGGGGAAGTGGTTGCAAAAGAGGGGGAGAATAAGGAAGGCTAAAAGGGCAAAACCACATTCAAACTGAATTTGGTTCAGGGAGAAAATGACATACATAGTAAATAGGATATCTCAACCTGCAGCAGGATAGGGGGAAGGGGGATGGGAGGAGGGATGATGGCTGGGAGGGCATCCTTGGGGTGAGGGGAGGTTGGAAGTACCCACTATAGAAGAGGGACAGGATCATGTAGGGAATGGACCAGGTGGGGGGTGGGATGAGTGGGAGGGAATTATAAGCAGACTTGTACAATATATCTACTATGATAATGTTTTGCATAGCTAGACATGTACACCATATACTGAATTACTTATCTCCCAAGAAGGAATGGGTGACAAGGGAGGAAGGAAATGGATCTGAAATGTGAGGTCATAACATTAAATGTTTCAAATATATATAAATACTATTATTAATACTCTTTTGCTTGTAATAGGGAGATAAGATATGCAGGCATTGGGACACAAAGATTCACCTTCCTCTAATGGAAAAGTCGATGGGGTATGGGAGAAGGTATGGGAGAGAGCAGATTGGAGGAAGCGATATCTTGTGGGATTACTGTTCTGGGAGGTTGGGTAGGGGAATAATGGGGAGAAAATGATTATAACTCAAAATCTGGCGGAAATGAATGATGTAAAACAGAAGTTAATAAAGCATTTGTTTAAAAAAAAAGAAAAATGAGGATTGAGGAAAAGTAAGTTAGCTTGGCAATTAGAAGATCTTTAATAACTTTGGAAAGGGCACTTTGAAAAATGAAGTTAGAAGCTAAATTTCCAAGAATTTAGAAAGCAAAGACACCCAAGATTAAAAAAAAAAAACTTTCTCAATGAATTTAGTCAGGCAGATAAGGATATTGGATTATGGCTAGGAAGAATAGTTGAATCAAGCAAAAATCTCATTCCCTTGTTTTACAATCAAGTAAGTGAGACTTAGGAACAAAACTATATACTCATTATCACATAACAATTTTTTGTCAAAGTCACAATAAAAATTCAAGTTCCTTGATTTTGAATCCAGTGTATTTTTCATCATATCACATTGCCAAATGGGGTATGAGCCAAAGTCTGTATTTCTAGAATAAATCTGCCACA
This sequence comes from Gymnobelideus leadbeateri, assembly GCA_011680675.1. Taxonomy (NCBI): domain Eukaryota; kingdom Metazoa; phylum Chordata; class Mammalia; order Diprotodontia; family Petauridae; genus Gymnobelideus; species Gymnobelideus leadbeateri. The sequence goes on from WOXC01010254.1 coordinate 55,238, forward strand.
GCTGCTCCTGCCTTCATTACATTACTGCACTTCTCGTATACATTTTTAATTCTTAGCATTAAAAGTCACTATATGCTTAGGCATGCAACTGTTAAGGTGACTGGTGAAGAAGAGCTAGCTGTACAAGTCTTCAAAGAGCTGTTGAGTAAGATATAAAAAGGGTTACTAATACCCTTTAACCCAGGGAACAAAGTATTAAGCTGGTAGGAAGGCAATGATGGAATGGAACAATATTTTTTTCCAATCTTCTTCAGTAAAATTATGTGATATGCTACATATTAAAAAACTGAATTTTGTTATATCTTTTCCTTTGTCTTTGGAAAATTACAGAAAACAAACCATCATAAAAGAACAAAAAGTGATTCATGTGCATGAAACTTCTCTTTTTGCTTTCCAGAGGGCTATTAGGGTTAAGTGACTTGCCCAAGTTCACAGGGCTACTTTTTGTGTTAAGTGTCAGAGGCCAGATTTGAACTCATGTCCTCCTGACTCCTAGCCACCGCATAAAACTTTTATGGTGTGTAGCTACTAAGAATATCCCTGATGTGAACTAGTTATGACCACAAGCTGATATGATTTCTTTCTTTCATTTCTTTTCCATTTCTTTAGGTTTTATTATGGAATATACATTTAGAATGCAATAAAAATAGAATTATTACCTGGCAAGTATATTTTATTAAGCCATAAAAGGTATAATTTTAGTTATTAATTATTGGATTAAATATATTTATCTGTATATTTACATATACTATATGTGTGTTACATTAGATTGATAGATAAATAGATAGACGGACAGAGATAGACAGATAACTAGATAAAAACTAGATAGATAGATACATAGATAGTTATGTATTTTCCCACTTCAGAGGTTTGGCTTTCTTTGAGGTTATATTATTCTTGAGATTCAAATCCCCAAATGGGAGATAATGGGGAGATAGGGATAGCTAATACTGTTTAACTCTATGTAATCCCATTAAAATACCAATTATCTTGTTTCTTTATGATGTTGACCGCTAGGATTCCCAATATGAACAGAAGCATGAATGTCATTGTTTTAGATTGGAATTCGTATTCATGTAGATATATACAAATACAATTTAAATTTAGCTTTGCAAGTTTTGCAAAGGGTTCTTTAGTCACAACACCTTTAAGAGTAAGTCAGCAGGGGCAGCTAGGTGGCGCAGTGAGTAGACCGCTGGCCCTGGAGTCAGAAGGACCTGAGTTTGGATCTAGCCTCAGACGCTTAACGCACATACAAACAAAAAACCTAGCCGTGTGACCATGGGCAAGTTACTTTACCCCAATTGCCCTCCAAAAAGCAAAAAAAAAGAGTAAGTCAGCAGCTCTTCCTCCTAACTTGACATTGGTACTTAACTTTATTGAACACATTTCAGACACTTAAAAAATGTCTAACAAGGATGCCAAAAAGAAAACTAGTTTGAACTCCGCTTTTGGTGCCAGCAGCATTACATAAGGAGATAAACATTGGTAATTGTGTTTAGTTCAATAACACTTTTAATTATAGTTGAGCTTCTCTTCAAAGTGTATGGATTTTACTGATGGAAAGTAAACAGCTGAGAGACAAGTGAAGGCAGTCTCATGGATTTCTACTGTCTAATTAAAGCCCAGAAACATTGCTTCACCAATCTTGGCCCTGAAAAAGGTAGTTATTTGCTAAGAAGTTTAGATTTTTAAAAATGTATTTTCATTCTAGTAGCAATTGTAGCTTATAATCAAACAGAAAATTTGAGAAGGTCAACTATATTTATGTCCTAAAAGAGAAAGAGAGAAAGAGATAGGGCAGTTAGGTGGCACGGTGATAAAAGTGCCTCATCTGGAGTCAGGAAAACTCATCTTCCTGAATTCAAATCTGACCTCAAACACTTCTAACTGTGTGACCTGAAGCAAGTCAATTACTCCTGTTTGCCTTAGTTTCCTCATCTGTAAAAAGTGTTAGAGAAGGAAATGGCAAACCACTCCAAAATCTCTGCCAAGAAAGCTTTAAATGAGGTCGTGAAGAGTTGGAAGTGACTGAAGGCAACTGAACGGGTAGCAGCAGCAGTAGCAAGGGACAGTCACTGAAGTGGTACCAGGAATCAGTTCCTTTCTTTTTGGCTTTCAAAGATGATACCAGGCAGAGAGTTAGAGAAAGATTTATCAGAGCATCTGCATTCTTGTCTATTTCTGCCTTTACAATTGTGAAAAACAATGAAATTTTTAGTCAATGGTAAAATCAATGGGAAACTAAATCTTCTAGAATTTATTCCTCCAACAACTCCTCCTATTCACCACATGATCAAATGAGATAATATTTACAAAATGCTTAGCACAGTGCTTGGAACATGATTAAATACTTATTCTTACCTTTCTCTCTCTTCCACCCTTTAATCTTTAAGGATTAAGGAAAAAAGGAAATAAGTATTGCATGAGCACCTACCACTTACCAGACACTGTGTTTAATGCTTTACAAATATTTCCTTGCATCCTCAAAACAACTCTCAGATGTAGATGATATTAATAAGTTATGCATAAATTTTAATGACTTTTATATTAACTTGTATCATTTATATTATAAATTATATTATGCTAAAATTCTTCATTAATTATTATTATTAAGTAATTCTATTTGGTTCATTAAGGAAACATAAGCATACAGTTTAAGTGACTAGTTCAAGATCATATGGCTAGGAAATATCTGAGGTTAGATTTGAACTTAGATCTTTGGGACTCCACATGTAGAACTCTGACAACTGTACACCTTAAGAGGATTAAGTATAGAGATCTAAAAGGAAAAAGAAAGTAAATGGAGGTTATTTGCTAGCAATTACTTTTGTTTCTTTTATCATTTCAGATTGCTTTCCTATGGGATATCAAAACATACAGAGAACACATGGCCAGAGAATATGTGAAGGGATAGATCAGGATTATCTGCTTCCAGATTGAACAGGGAAGGTGTACCTCCAGTTGTATTAGTAAACATCTTTCTAGAAGGTAGAAGAAAGAATATCTAAATGCATAATCTAGAGCATCCAAAAAAAAATCAGTTCCAGATTAAGATTGTCATTCTTTTAATGAATTCTTCACAATCTCACACTTCTGGTCCTTGACCACAAAGAATTAGATTTAGGATTATAGAATTCCTTTCACCTCATATAAAATCCTTGCTGTTGGCCTATATTCACAAAACTCACTTTAAGGACTTTATCCAATAAATCTAGATGAAGTGAGTAATACTGGCCTCATAATTGTACTTTGATTCTTGGAACAATCCCTGGTTAGCATGCAAATAAAATTAAGTAAAAGAACAAATAGATTAAATAGAGCTGCCAGAAATATAAGACTCTGCATTGCTTTTATATTCTTACATTTATTCTACTTAACTACTTACAACAGAACTATATGTAATTGTTGAACATTTTGTCCAGTACAACAGAAAATTGGCCCCAACTACTAAGGAGAAACAGTTGTGTATCTTTTTTTTTCTTTTCAAAATGTATTCACCTTTGGCTGTGGGGGTGGGTGGAAAGGAAAAAAACAAAATTTTTTCAGCATTATTTTGATATTTGAATAGTCTTTAGAATATAAATAGAAAAGCATTTCAAAGGAAATATTTTGCAAGCATAAGCTAAAGAATTGCAAAAATTAATAAAATATTGAAAAAAAGAGAATAACATTGACTTCTCTTAGTAAAAATATTTCCAATTTTTGAATAGCTGTTTCACAGATATTCACTGGGAGCTTTCATCACAAGTATGAGTAACATAACTTATTTTAAGAAAAATAAGAATAAAATATATTATAAACCTGTTATGGATAGTCAAGCATTTTTTTTTTGTAATTTAATGAATACTACTGCTTGTTCTTATTTAACATGACTATCTGCTATTGCTACAATTGGATATATGTGTGTGTAAATGTATAGATAGATAGATAGATAGATAGATAGATAGATAGATAGATAGATATACATATATGTGTGTGTATGTATATGTGTGTGTATTTACTATTGGTTTTCAACATTCAGTTCCACAAGACACTATTGGATTTTTAAAGCATCTAACTACCTTTGCCAAACAGCCTCTGTCTTCAGATCTTTTTACTCTGTGTTTTCAGGGAGTTAAGTGAACTCAGGTTTGAAAGTTTCAATTAGCTATATGTATAATATGAAAATCTAAAAGTTTAGTTTTTTTTTTTTTTTTTATTAAAGCAATTGGGGTTAAGTAACTTGCTCAAGGTTACACGGCTAGTCATTATTTATGCGTGGGTGCTCATTTTCTGAGGCCGGATCTGATCTCGGGTCATCCCAGCTCCAGGCCGGCGCTCTTACTCACTGCGCCACCTAGCGCCCCTTTAGGGCAATTGGGGTTGTTTGGGTTTTTTTTTTTTTGTTGTTTGTGGTTGGTGTTTTTTTGGTGGGTGTTTTGGGGTTGTTGGGTTTGAGGCCGGCGCTCTTACTCACTGCGCCACCTAGCCGCCCCTTTAGGGCAATTGGGGTTAAGTAACTTGCCCAAGGTTACACGGCTAGGTTTTTGTTTGTGCGGATTAGGTGTCGGAGGCCGGCTCCGAACTCAGGTCCTTCTGATTCCAGGGCCAGCACTCTATTCACTGCGCCACCTAGCCGCCCCTAAAAGTTTAGTTTTAACCTCTTACTCTGCATCCATTTCCCTATTTCCAAATGTCCATGGCTTGCTGAATTTGATGTAGTAGTACTGTTACAAATGAAATCTTTCAAAAACTGGACTTTTCACCACCTTCAGCCATAAATTCTTCAGAATGATTTCTTCATTACCCTGAATGATGCTAAGGTTCACGCAATATTTAAAACCTGGAACCTTTGGATCAATTTTAACTGCTAGAATCATTACATCTGGGTGAAATCTTTGAAATCTAAAATAACTCTTATAAAGTTATCTACTTCTCTATCTAAACTACTTCAAGTTCTGACAATTTTGGTTGTCAGTGTTTACTCTTAATCATATATTAGGTTTTTCTTTTTTTAAGATTTTTTAAATTTTATTTTTAATTTACATCATTCATTTCCACAAGATTTTGAGTTACAAATTTTCTCCCTGTCTTTCCCCTACACATGACCACAAACAGCAATGCCACTGTATACACCCTCCCTCAATCTGCTCTATCCTATACCCTCCGTCATTCCACCTCCTACTTTCCAGTAGGGCAAGATGGATCTCTATATGTCAGTGCCTGTATATCTTACTGGTCAGTTGCATGTTTGATTTTAAAACTTTGAATTCAAAATTATTTCCCTTCCTCCCAAGTCACCCACCCTTATAGGGAAGATAGGCAATTCGATATAGGTTGTACACATGTAGCTAAACAAAACATTTCCATAGTGGATATATTGTGAAAGACTGACTGTATTACCCTCCATCCTATCCTACTTCACACTTGTTCTATTCTCTACTTTGACCCTGTTCCTTTTTAAAAGTGTTTGCTTCTATGGGGCAGAGTTAAGGTGGTGGAGTAGAAACAGGACATCTGCTGGGCTCCTGCTTCCACCTCCTCCAATTCATGTAAAAGGTGATTCTGAATAAACTTTGAAGCTACGGAACACACAAAACGAAACAGAGAAGCTAACATCCCACTGAGGACAGCCCAGCATTCTGGCAAGAAGCGGGCAGCAAAACATATTGGGAGCCAAGCCCAGCCCTTGCCAAACCAGACGTTTAAGCCTCAGAGTGGCCACATCCAGCTACATTCTAGAGGAGCTTCAGATCACCAGCAGCTGTTGAAGTTTCCAGAATTATGGAGCCATAGTTGCTAAGGACAAAGTGAAAGGGTGGAGGTCTTGGGGTGAATGACAAGTTTGCCAGAGCTTGTGGAGGCTTCACAGAATGCACCCAACTAATAGCTCCAGGAGCTTGAAAAACTCCAGTGATTGGGACAAAGGTCCCCACTCTGGTAGCAGAGTGATACTGTGGCAAAAATCTCAAAGTCAAATAATTTGAGTGGCAACATGAGCAAACAAGGGAAGCAAGGCAAGCACAGCTATCCAAATCTGGATTACTTTTATGGGGACAAAAGAATTGAGAGAATGGGACAAGAGGAAGTCAACACAGTCAGAACTCCTGCACCAGAAGCTTCCAAGAAAAGAACAAGATGCTTACAGGCCATAGAGGAGCTTAAGAAGGATTTTTAAAGTCAAATAAGACAAAAATTGGGAAGAGAAATGAGAATAATGCAAGAAAATTATAAAATGAGAGTCAAAATCCTGACAGAAGAAAATAAGATGTTAAAAATAGACTCTCTAATGGCAAAAGAGGCTCCAAAAACCAATGAGGAGAATGGCTTAAAAAGCTGAATCTGGCAAATGGAGAAATGATCTAAAAAGCTCACTGAAGAGAATCATTCCTTCACAATTAGATTGGAGCAAATGGATGCTAGTAACATGAGGAATCAAGATACTATTAAAAAGATCCAAACAAATGAAAAAATAGAAGGCAATGTGAAATATCTCACTTTAAAAACTTCTGAACTGGAAAATAGATCCTGGAGAGATAACTTAAAAATTATTGGTCTACCTGAAAGCCATGATAAAAAAAAAAGAACCTAGAAATCATCCTTCAAGAAATTCTCAAGGAAAATTGCCCTGGTGTTTTAGAACCAAAGGGAAAAATAGATGTTGAAAGAATCCACTGATCATCTCCTGAAAAAGATAAAAAAAAAAAAAACAAATCCCTAGGAATATTATAAAATATTATAACCAGGTTCCAGAATTCCTAGATTAAGAAGAAAATGTTACAAGTAGCCCAGAAGAAAAAAATTGGAATATTGTAGAAACACAACCAGGATAACACAGGATCTGGCAGCTTCTCCATTGAGGGACTGAAGGACTTGGAATATGATATTCCAGAGGTCAAAAGAGCTGGGATTAAAACCAAGAATCACCTATCCAGCAAAGTTGAGTGTCATGTTTCAGGGGAAAATATGGTCCTTCAATGGAATAGAGAACTTTCAAGCATTCTTGATGAAAAAACAGAGTTGAATAGAAAATTTGACATTCAGATAAAAAAGAGGCAAGAGAAGCATGAGAAGGTAAACAGGGAAAAGCAATCATAAGAAACTTACCAAGTTGAACTATTTACATTCCTACATGGAAAATGATAATTGTAACTTATGAAACTTTTCTCAGTATGAGAATAGTTGAAAGGAATATAAATGTATATGTATATATATATATACATATATATAAATGTATATGTATATATATATACATATATAGAAATGTATATGTATATATACATATATAGAAATGTATATGTATATATACATATATAGAAATGTATATGTATATACATACATACATACATACATACATCTATATAAGAGGCTATATGGTCATGTGAATATATATGTGAGTGTGTATATATGTGCACAGGTATACATAGACAGATGGTACAGGACAAATTGAATAAGAAGGCATGATACATAAATGGTGAAATTAAGAGGTGAGAGAGAAATATGACAAGAGGAGATAGGGAGAGATAGAATGGGGGAAATTATCTCATATAGAAGAGGCAAGTAAAAACTGGTACAATGGAGAGGAAGAACAGCAAAACAAAAGGGAATGAGTTAACCTTATTCTCAATGAATTTGGCTTAGGGAGGGAATGGCATACACATTAATAGGGTATTTCATCCTACAAGAGAGTAGGGAGGAAAGGAATAAGAAGGGGTATGATGGAAGGCTGATAAGGGGGAGGGAAGTTGGAAGCACCCACTTCTGAAAACGGACAGGATCAAAATAGAGAATAGAACAAGTGTGGGGTGGGATGGGATGGAGGGAAATATAGTCGATCTTTCACAATATATCCACTATGGGAATATTTTTAATATCTTCACATGTACAACTTATATTGAATTGCTTATCTTCCCAGTAAGAGTGGGTATGAGGCAGGTAGAGAAAGAATCTGGAATTCAAAGATTTAAAATCAAATGTTTAAAAGTATATATGTATACATATAACTGGGAAATGAGGTATCCAGGTACTGGGGCATAGAGATCCTCCATGCCCTACTTGAAAGACAGATGGAGGAAGATATAGGAGAGAGCAGATTGGGGGAGGGGATATTCAGAAGTATGGCTGGTTTGGGGTGGTGGGGAGGGGGAAAATGGAAAGAAAATTTATAACAAAATATCTTGTAGAAATGAATGATGTAAACTAAAAAGTTAAAAAAAAACACATAAGCTACAAAGAAATATCATTATCATAAAGAAAAATAAGTGTGTGCTTCTCACTTCCCTCCCCCCACCACCTGCCCTCCCCTATGTAATCCACACTCTCATCCCCTTTTCTCCACTCTGCTGTAGGGTGAGATATGCTATTTAGTATGTATGTCATTTTGAATCTAAGCCAAATTCAATGAGAGTAAGGTTGACCCATTCCCTTTTGCCTTCCTTTTCTTCCCCTTCATTTTAACAAGTCTCCCTTACCTCTTCTATATGAAATAATTTATCCCATTCCGTCTCTCCCCATCTGATCTCATTTTATTCCTCTCTCACCTCTCAAATTCATCTGTTAAGTACCATTCCTTCCTATTCAACTAGTCCTGTGCCCTCTGTCCATGTATACCCATACACGTGTACCCACATTCACATATGTATTGATACACCCATATACCCTCCTATATAGACATACATATGTACATACACACACATACACACACATACACACACACATACATATATATATATATATATATATATATATATATATATATTCCCTTCAACTCTTCTTATACTGAGAAAAGTTTCAAAAGTTACAATTATCATTTCTCCACGTATAAATATAAATAGTTTAACTTTGATAATTGCCTTATGATTTCTTTTCCCTGTTTACCTTATGCTTCTCTTGCCTCTTGTATCTGAAAGGCTAATTTTCTATTCAACTATGGTTTTTTCATTAAGCATGCTTGAAAGTCCTCTATTTCATTGAATAACCATATTTTCCCCTGATACATGACACTTAGCTTTGTTGGGTAGATGATTCTTGGTTTTAATCCCTGTTCCCTTGACCTCCAGAATATCATATTCGAAGCCCTTTGATCCCTCAGTGTAGAAGCTACCAGATCCTGTGTTATCCTGACTGTGTTTCCACAATACTCAAATTGTTTCTTCTTGGCTGCTTGTAATATTTTCTCCTTGATCTTGGAATTCTGGAACCTGGCTATAATATTCCTCGGAAATTTCTTTTGGGGATCTTTTTCAGGAGATGATCAGTGGATTCTTTCCACTTCCATTTTGCCCTTTAGTTCTAAAACATCAGGGCAATTTTCCTTGAGAATTTCTTGAAGGATGTTTTCTAGGTTCTTTTCTTTTTATCATGGTTTTCAGGTAGACCAATAATTTTTCAATTATCTCCCCTGGATCTATTTTCCAGTTCAGAGGTTTTTACACTGAGATATTTCACATTGCCTTCTATGTTTTTCATTTATTTGGATCTTTTTAATAGTATCTTGATTTCTCATAAAGTCACTAGCTTCTATTTGCTATAATCTAGTTCTAAAGGAATTATTATCATCAGTGAGCTTTTGAGATTCTTCTTCCATCGGGAAAATGTGGCTTTTTAAGGCATTCTTCTCCTCATTGGCTTTTTGATCCTCTTTTGCCATTTGAGTTAGTCATTTTTTAAGGTGTCATTTTCTTCACTCAGATTGTTTAATTTCTTTTCATGTTTTTTTTTTTTGCATCATTCTCATTTCTCTTCCCAATTTTTCTTCAACTCCTCTTATTTGGTTTTCAAAATCCCTCTTAAGCTCCTCTATTACCTGTAACCAGTTCATATTTTTCTTGGAAGCTTTTGATAAAGGAGTTCTGACTTTGTTGTCTTCCTCCTGTTCTGTGCTTTGATCGTTTTTGTCCCTAAAAAAGGAATCTAGTGTCATGTTGCTGTACTTGCTTTGCTTCCTTTGCTTTCCCATGTTGCCCCCCAATTACTTGACTTTTAATCTTTTTTGTCATAGTAGAACTCTGCTTCCAGAGAGGAGAGCTTTGTCCCAAATTGCTGGGGGTTTTGCAGCTACCCGAGCTATTATTTGGCTGCCCTCTCTGAAGCCTCTACTGGCTCTCACACCTAGTCATGCACTCCAGGATCTCCACCCTAGGCTACAATCCAGATCCAAGCAGGTTATATCAATAGCAATTAACCCTCAGAATGGTTTCTTGATCCCCCTGCAATATGCAGGCCAAGAGCTCTGAAATAGTCTTGTGATGGCCACAGTGCCTCAGCCTCTTCTCCCTCTGGGGACAGAGGCCAGGCTACACTCCTGGACCCCCTGTTCCCACAAAGTCCACACTTATCTCTCCCTTTGTCTTTGGCATTTATGGGTTGATAATTGTGGAAACCACCACAGTGGCTGGTAATCCACCTCCTGAAGTACATCCATCTAGGGCTGGTCGGGACTCCATTGGGCCAACACCAAGAGCTCATGGGGGCTTGGTTGCCTCTCCCAGCATACTATGATGGACCCTTCCTGCCGGCCTGCTGGGCTGCCTTCAATGGGAGATTTGTTTCTGTCACTTTGTTGTTTCTGTAGCCCTAAAGTTTGTTTAAAGTCATATTTCATAGATATTTGAGGTGTTTATCAGGGGAGCACAGGGAGTTTTACTGCTTCTAGGCCTCCATCTTGGCTCCACCACCTAGTGTGTTTGTTTGTTTATGGAGATTTGCAATCTCACCTTACCTGTCTCCATCACCCATTCAAAGAAGTGTGGTGCTTTGTCTACTCTTCCTCCACAGTATCTCTCACATCTCCTTGCTTTTTTCCCCTCATATGGCAACTACCTTAATCTAGGTCTCGAATCCTTCTTACTTAAATTATTTTATTAGCTTTAGAATTCATCTCTTTCCCTCCTGTCTCTACCCTCTCCTATCCAACTTTCACACAACAGACAAGTGGATATTACTAAAGTAAATGTCTGATGGTATCACTCAAATAATATCCTGTGAATGTTTTGGTTATTGTTCAGTCATTCAGTTATTTCTGATTCTTTATGACTTCATTAAACATAAATAGTATGTTAGGCCCTTTTATCTTCCACTATCTCTCAAATTTTTTCCAAGCTTATGTTTCTTATTTCCATGATGGTATTTCTCCATTTCTCCATTTCTCTGCTGTCCCCTTTTCCTTTTGCCTTCAATCTTTCCCAACATCAGGGTCTTTTCATATAAGTCCCATATTCTCTTCATGTGTCCAAAGCAAAGTTCATGTGTGCAGGTGGTTCTCTGTAAATGATTTTAACTCCTTGAGGACAGAGATTACATTGTTATAGTTTTCTTTTTTGTCACAAATTCTTCAATACAAGTCATTCAAATATTTTAGTACCTCAGAACATGTCTATATAAATGTAAATAAATAAGCCCCCAAAATTATTACACCCAACTTTTAGGGAAATGAATTCTCCATATTTCTATTGTTTCTCTCTAAAAATGAAAGTGCATACTGCTCATTTTGTTCTTACATTTATAAAGTAGCTCATTGTATTACAAGAATACAAATCCATGCTCCTTTGGTACCACCTAAGTTGAATGAATCCAACCTAGATAATGGGAATTTGAAGATCTTCCCTGCCTCTTGTACTGGCAAACTAACAGTTACTTAGCACTTAGTTTCAAATTCATAATTGTGTCAAGTATTAAGACCCGGAATTTGTGAATCCCAAAGAGGAACACACTTCTTGATGTAAAAGGAAGGGGCAGAACAGAGCTAATACCCTTTATAAGAAAAGCCCATGCCAAGAGAGGCTAGAACTTCTGGGAGCGAGCATCTGGAGACTGGGCTGCTGCTGCTGGAGAGAAAGAAGAGAACTGAGAACTGAGAAAACTGAGAAAGGAGAAGAGAGAACTGGGAGGAAGCATGACTATGGTGTTGGTACTTTGTATGTCTCATGATGTTACTTTGTCAGGTTTGTCTGCTAATAGATGATGGTGCTGTTGTTACCTTGCTCTGGTTTAGAGGCCCTGAAAGAGGATTTTCTTGTGGTATATTTACAGAAATCCTGTAGAAGGATATTGCTGATAATTTCAGAGGTCCAGGGACTCTGTTGATGATTTGAGTTGATTTCTCAGACCTTGTTGTTGGGTCTATGTTGATTTCAGAGGCAGAAAGTGAATTGACAAGGATGCCTGTAATGTTAATTTATGTTATTGTGGATTTGTTAAGCTTTGTCTTCCCAGGAACAGAAACTATGAAGGACTTAAGCTGTACAAGACACTCTGAGCTTCAATATGGAATGGGAACTGCATAAGAAGCAGGACAAAGAAATGAGAGCTCTCTGCCTTTGAACCTATGTGGTAGTTGGATAGAATCAGGCAGGAGCTGAGTCAATGGAAGAGGAACCATGGAAGCTGAGAGCCTGTATCAAGTCAAGATGAAAAGACCTCTCCTTGGGTATCTCATGAAAACTGAAAAAATCATGATACACTATGGCCTAGAGGTGGAAACTCTGACCTTTACATTTAGATGCCTGAGTTAAAGACTTCTCCAATTAAGAAGAAAGAGGACTTTTTGATTGAAGATATTAAGACAATGTGGACTAGGGGTAGAAGACTTTGACATTGAGGGGCAGAGCCAAGATGTCAGAGTAGAAACAGCACTTCCAAGGCACTCTCCCCAACACCACTTCCAAACCATGTAAAACATGGACCCTGAACAACTTCTGGAGCTCCAGGACCCAAAGAACTACACAAAGAAGCTAATCTCCTGCTGAGGACAGCTCAGCAGCAGCCCTGCAGGGAGCAGCTAGTGCAGCACTCTGGGAGCAGAGCCCAGGCCTGCCTGAGTTGTGGTTTTAGCCCCAGGGAGGCCTGGACAGCAGCTGGCTGGAGGGACCCCAGAACACCAGCCGATGTGGTGATTCCAGAACTATCAGCACAGATACAACTAGGACAAAATGAGAGGTTAATGCCCTTTGGACTTTGGGACCAGTATTTGGGGAACTCATCAGCTTCTTCCCTTGGGGGTGAAAAGCAGCTGACAAGATGCAGCACAGATGCCATTTTGCAGCTTCAGTGGCAGCTTCAGCTCCTGATCTGCGAACTGTAGGGAGATCCAGCGATCAGTCTTGGGGGGTAATTGCTCTTGCTTTAACTTTCCTGGATCTGGATTGCGGTCTGGGGGGGCGGGGGGGTCTTGGGTTGGGTATCCAGCTTGCTGGAGCTTGTGTAGGCTTCACAGAGGCCACCCAACTAATACCTCCGGAAGTTGTGAAGACCCCAACATTTGGGACAGAAGCTCCCCTGTCTGGTGGCAGAATCCTACTGTGGCAACAAGCCCAAAAGTCAAGTAATAAAGTGGCAACATGCCTAGGCAAAGGAAACAAAATAAACAGAAAAATGCAACGTTAGACTCCTATTTGGGGGGCAAAGAGGATTGAAGCATAGAACAGGAGTAGGACCGTGAGGTCAAAAATCCTGCACCAAAAGCCCCAAATGAAAATATGAGCGGGTTACAGGACATAGAGGACTTTAAGAAGGATTTTGAAAACCAAATAAGAGAATTGGAGGAAAAATTGGGAAGAGAAATGAGAAGGATGCAGGAAAAGTATGAAATGAGAGTCAACAACCTGACTGAGGAAAATAACATCTTAAAAAACAGACTAACTCAAATGGCAAAAGAGTCTCAAAAGGGCAATGAGGAGAAGAATGCCTTAAAAAGCCAAATTTTCCAGGTGGAAAATGAATCTCAAAAGCTCACTGAGGAGATTCATTCCTTCAGAGTTAGACTGGAGCAAATGGAAGCTAGTGACTTTATAAGAAATCAAGATGCTGTTAACAGATGCAAACAAATGAAACAATAGAAGGAGATGTGAAATATCTCATGGAAAAAACCACTGACCTGGAAAATAGATCCAGGGGAGATAATTTAAAAATTATTTGACTACCTGAAAGCCATGATCAAAGAAAGAACCTAGAAATCACCCTTCAAGAAATTCTTAAGGAAAATTGCCCTGATGTTTTAGACCCAGAAGGGGGAGTAGAGGTTGAAAGAATCCAGAGATCACCTCCTGAAAAAGATCCCAAAAAGGAAACTCCCAGGAATATTATAGCCAGGTTCCAGAATCCCCAGATCAAGGAGAAAATACTACAAGCAGCCAGGAAGAAACAATTTCAATATTGTGGAAACACAATCAGAATAGCCCAGGACCTGGCAGCTTCTACACTGAGGGTCTGAAGGGCATGGAATATGATATTCCAGAGGTCAAAAGAGCTGGGATTAAAACCAAGAATCACCTACCAAGCAAAACTGAGTATCTTGTTTCAGGGGAAAATATGGTCATTCAGTGGAACAGAGGACTTTCAAGCATTCTTGAGGAAAAAACCAGAGTTGAATAGAAAATTTGATATTCAGACACAAGAAGCAAGAGATGCTTGAGAAGGTAAACAGGGAAAAGAAATCAAAAGGAACTAATCAAAGTTGAACTATTCATATTCCTACATGGAAAAACAATAATTGTGACTGATGAAACCTTTCTCAGTATGAAAATAATTGAAGAAGGATATATGGAAATATAAAGACATATGTGAATGTGTGTATATGTGTTTACAGGTGTACATGGATAGAGGTCACGGGTCGAATTTGGTAGGAAGGGATGATACTTAAGGGGTGAAGTTAAGAGGTGAAAAAGGAATGTGGCAAGAGGAGATGGGGAGAGACAGGGTAGGGTAAACTATCTCATGTAGAAGAGGCAAAGGGAAGTGGTTGCAGGGGAGGGGAAGAACAGGAAGGCAAAAAGGCAAAAACCATATTTTCATTGAATTTGGCTCAGGGAGAGAATGACATACATACTAAATGGTATATCTCACCCTGCAGGAGAGTAGGGGGAAGGGGGATGAGAGGGGGGATGATGGAGGAGAGGGCATTCTGGGAGCAGGGGAGGTTGGAAGTACCCACTTTCAAAGAGGGACAGGATCAAAGTTGGGAATGGACAAGGTAGGGGGTGGGTATGGGAGGGGAAAAAAAAGCAGTCTTCTACAATATATCTACTATGGTAATGTTTTGCATAGCTATACATGTACAACACATACTGAATTGCTTATCTTCCCTAAGGGAGTGGGTGAAAAGGGATGAAGGGAATGGATCTGAAATTTAGTTTTAAAATTAAATGTTTCAAATATACATAAATACTATTATTAATGCTATTTTGCATGTAATTGAGATATAAGATGTGCAGGCATTGGGGCACAGAGATTCACCTTGCCCTAATTGTAACTTTAAAGGGGGTATGGGAGAAGATATGGGAGAGAGCAGATTGGATGAGCGGATTTCTTGTGTGATTGCTATTCTGGGATGGTGGGCAGGGGAAAAATGGGTATAAAATTATAACTCAAAATATGGCAGAAATGAATGATGTAAACCAGAAGTTAATAAGGCATTTGTTTAAAAAAAGACTTTGACCTTTGTGCTTTGTGTCAATTAAGGATTTACTAAATAATTGTTTTAGTAAGTGAATGTTATCTTTTGTTTAAAACTATTTGACCAGTTGGTGAAAACAATGTGGCCACTTTAGTGATAAGTTGTTAAGCCATAACACTGTGAATGTTGTATTTCAATTTCTGTGAATGTTTTTTGTGTTAATTTCTTACTGGATAAATAGTGATTTCACTATACTTTGTAATCAGAACCTTGAAAGCAGTTCACAGCAGCAGTCCTCTGGAAATCAGATCATGCTTGGCTGTACACCTAGTCAAAGCAAAAGTTTGCCAAACTTTTTAACCCTTGAAAACAGATTATTTTGTATTTGTGTCCCAAGCATTTCCCACAGTTCCCAAAATATAAAAGACAATTATAAGTATTAATTAACTGTATCAAAATAATAGCAGGTTCCGTGACCCCATGCTGGCTTGATACATAGTTCTCCACACTTCATTCTTACAAGTGGCTATAATTCTTCACTGGGAGTTGCTTGACTGTAATTCTGCCTGTTTTCTAGACTTCCATCAATCAGTTTTCTTGCTCTGCTAGAATGGACACCCTGAAACTTAGTCATAGCTTGAATTGCAAATGCCACTTAATTGGGGTATTTCTTTGCCTAAGAAATTCTTTGTATAGATCTGAAATAAGGAGTAGTGAGATAGGAAGAACTCTAAATAGACACAGTAATATGGAATCTGGATAACTTTTCACTATTTGCAAAAGCAAACTACTGTTGCCTTAAATCATTTATTCTTTTTTTTCTTTTTTTGGTCTTTATTAATTTGTTTGTTTACTTTTTGTTCACAAAATTCAGTTGCACAATTGTTTGAGTTACCAATTTTCTCTCCCCACCCACTATGGTGGTATATAATCAAGCATAGAATCTGCAAATACTTTCATATTAGACATTAGTCAGGTTATAAAGAAGGATTGTATTGGATGGAAAGAACAATGGCAAAAAGGAAACAAAACCAAATAAGAAAAAGAAAGAGAGCAGGTAGTTTGCTTTAATATGTATTCAAACTCTGTTCTTTCTAGTTCTTTCTCTGAACATAGAAATTTCTCTCCATCATGAGTATTTTGGAGTTGACTTATAATACAGCATTGCTGAAAAGAGTTCAGTCTATGAAAGTTGGTCATAACACATACGTTGTGTCTGTAATTGTGTACAAATTTCTCCTGGTTCTGCTCTTCTCACTCAGCATCAGTTTGTATAAACCTCTCCAGGTGAATATGATGTCCATCAGCTCTTTGTTTCTTATAACACTATAATATTCCATTACATTCATATTACACATCTTTTTCAGCCATTCCCCAATTGATGGACATTCCCCTAATTTCTAATTCTTTGCCACCACAAAAAGAGCTGCTGTAAATATTTTTATGCATATGGGTCTTCCTCCCACTTCTATGATCTCTTTGGGATACAACTCTAGAAGTGGTATTGCTGGGTCAAAGTATATGAAATTATTTATAGCCCTTTGTGCATAGTTCCAGATTGCTCTCCACAATGGTAGGATTAGTTCACAACTCTACCAGCAATGCATTAGTGTTTCCAATTTGTCCAAATCCTCTCCAGTATTTATCATTTCCCTGTTTTGTCATCTTAGACAATCTGACTGGTGAGATGTGGTATCTCAGAGTTGTTTTGATTTGCATTTCTCTAATAAATAGTGATTTAGAGCATTTCTTCATATGCTTATAGATATCTTTAATTTCTCCCTCTGAAAACTGCCTGTTCATATCCTTTGACCATTTATCCTTTGGGCAATGACTTTTCTTCTTACAGATTTGTTTCAATTCTATATATATTTTAGAAAAGAGGCCTTTATCAGAGACATTTATTGTAAAATTCTTTCCCAATTTTCCATTTCCCTCTTAATCTTTAATGTAGTCAAAATTATCCATTTTGCATTTTATAATGCTCTCTAATTCTTGTTTGGTCATAACGTCTTCCCCCCTCAATAAATCTGACGGGTAAACTATTCCTTGCTTTCCCAGATTGCTTACAGTATCAGCCTTAATACCTAGATCATGTACCCATTTAGACTTGATTTTTGTATATGGTGTTAGATAATGGTCTATGCCCATTGTCTGCCATACTATGTTCCAGTTTTCCCAGCAGTTTTTGTCAAATAGTGAGTTGTTATCCCCAAAACTGGGGTCTTTGGGTTTATCAAAGAGTATATTATTATAGTCATTGACTGCTGAGTCTTTTGTACCCAATCTATTCCATTGATGCACTACTCTGTTCCTCAGCCAGTACCAAGTAGTTTTGATGGCTGCTGCTTTATAATGCAGATTAAAATCTGGTATAGCTAGTGCACCTTCTTTAGCATTTCTTTTCATTAATTCCCTTGATATTCTGGATCTTTTGTTCTTCCTAATGAATTTTGTTTTTCTAGCTCTATAAAGTACTTTTTGGTTTATTTATCAGTATGGCATTAAATATGTAATTTAATTGTAAAATTGTCATTTTATTATAGTAGCTTGACCCAGCCTCAAGAAATTGATATTTTTCCAACTAGTTAGATCTGACTTTATTTGTGTGAAAGTGTTTTGTAGGTGGGTTCATATATGTCCTGGGTGAATCATTAATTCTTTAAAATGTTTTAGGGGAGAGAGAGAGTAACCATTTTTAAAGTGACTTTTATATACCAGGCATTCACAGATTTTTTTATAAATAGTATGACTTTGGCTCTTTATAACAACTCTGTCAGTTAGGAACTAATATTATCTTCATTTTAAAGTTGAGGAAAACAAAAGTTAAATGACTCATTGGGGTCATACACCTAGAAACTATCTGAGGTTGTATATGAGTTCATGTCTTCCTGACTCCAGGCACAACAATCTATCCACTATAGCAGCAGTTGTCCCAAAACCACCTCAAAATAATAATCACAGTTTCCGATGAGAAATAATTTTTTCATTGACTTTCTATTCTATTAGCTTCCTCCATTAGCGAAGATAAGTAAAAAAAATCATTCATTTATATTTCATAAATTAAATAAAAATTGTCTAACACTAATAACAACCTACAACAACTATCATATATACATTATACATTTATAGCACTTATTTTTGGAAATTGCTTTACATTCACTATCTCCTTTGAACCTCCCATCTATTCTGTCAGGTTCATGCTACAGGTATGAATTTCTACAAAGAAAGAGGAATTAACAGGCTAATTGAGGTTTAATGTTGATGGAACTAGGAATTAAATTTTTTAACTGCTTACACATAGTCACATACTTAACAATAGCAAGATTTGAACTCAGTTTAAATTCAGATCCAATGCTCAACTCCATGTTGTTTTAAATAATTTAAATTCATTCTTATGACTCTAAATTACCATTTATTATTTATGAATGAAGTCTCTAATTCCACTCAATATTGAATTTATCTTCTCTTCCATAACTCTATCTCCTAGACATTTATTCTCAAACATTTCAATCCAAATTCATCTCCACCCTTCAAATAAACTCCCTGTTTCCAATCAATATACTTCCCAATGACATCATCACTCTCCAGGGTTCTTAGACTCAAAATATTGAGATAGACTTTGCCACATCATTTACCTTCCTTCCAAGGAGCCCGTAACTTAGCATTTCAGAATTTTTATTTTCTTTCTATTTTGAATAAACTATATCAAACTTCTTATCCCTTTTGGTAAACAGTTTAGCTGAAGGTAGCATAAAATTAAATTTACATTTTATTATGCATATGCCCACCATAACAAACAGGATTAAGTGGCATGATGGCACCTGTTTGGAAAGTGTGCAACTATTTTCTATTAATGAATTTAAACTTTATCAGAAAATAACTTTTGCGGTTCTATTCTAAATTGTCAATAGTTCTTTTTTAAAAAAATATTACTGGGATCATCTTAATTTCCCAATATATCCTTACCCTTTTATTTGTGCAAATAACCATTCTTTAAAATAAAGAATAAGAAAATAATAATCACACACACACACACACAGACATACAGAGAGAGAGAGAGAGAGAGAGAGAGAGAGAGAGAGAGAGAGAGAGAGGGGTTATATGGAGATGGCTATATGACTTTGCCTTTCACTGATTAATTAATCTGAACAATTTGTCCTCAAGGTAGAAGTTCCAAGAAAAATCCATTAAGTCCTATAGGACATAGTTTCTGAGGGTAAGGAATAGGCAAGGAAATAGAGGAAGTAAAATGAATAGAAAGAAGTTGGTGTGAGGTTGGGGTACAAGTAAGGAAGTAAGGGAAATAGCATAAGCATTTTGGAAGCCAAATAAAATTGGGGAACAAAACAGCATGTAAGTATGTATAGAAACCTCCTGAAATTGACTTCAGATTCCAGAACATCCTAAACATCCCAATTATCCCTTCCAATGTCCAGGTGACAATTCTTGTTATAGATAGCATCAAAACACACACACGCACACACACACACACACACACACAAACATACACATGCATGTTTGATCTCTGAGAAGAATTTCAGTGTCACACAAATACAAATCTATTGATTATCCTAAAGAAAACATAAAGATAAATAGGGGCTACAGCAACAACACATACTGAATTATTCTATTTATTATAACAATGAACTAGAGACCCTCTTTTTGATAAATTACCAGGTGACAAGATTGGTTAATCCCAAATGACATTGATTCAAATTGTAAAAGGAAATTGTTTTTTGAGAAAAATAAATAGCACAAATGTCGACAGGATTTAAGATCTATTTTGATAGTCTCTTTCATAGGTACTATACATACTTGTAACATTTATGATATTATAAGTGACACGTTCAAAATTTAAAAATAAAGACAACAGAATTGTTTTTTGAAATCACTATTGGTCTTGGTAGAAATTAAACAATAGTCAGAAAGAAAAGATAATCCATTTCTCAAAATATTTTAAAGAAAGAGACATGAATTCATTCTCATGAATTTTGCTGATCAAGAAATTTTATATATAAAATAATAAGCTGATATCTCTAGGGAAGAAATAACTTTCCTACACATTTCTGACTCAAATATTTAAACTTGCTTTAACAGTACTGAAATAATTATTGCAACATATTCTCAAGTGTTCTAAAAAGTTGTTGCCATTGTTTTAAAATAGTGATGCTCAAACTTATTTTGTTATTTTAACTCCCTAGGTCATGGAGAGGGCCTCTGGTTATGAGTGGCCAGGGAAAAGGAGCTCTCCATTGCCAACAACAGTTAGTGGAGATCAATTTTATTTTTACCTGTATGTAAATTCCTGGAAAGCTACAAGATGAAGATTTAGGAACCTCCAAGCCATGAGCTAGAGAATTTGCAAAAGTGTTATTTAGAAAAAGATTGTCTCTGAGCTTCTCAGTCTGCAAGTTTTTAAACTTGATGCCCTCCATTGAGAACACCAGATAAAATTTAAGGGGATTAAGGAATCTATATGAGAGGTCAAAACTTGGTCCCTCCACTGCTCAAGTGTCCTGATACTTGACTAAAAAGACCTTATATTTTAAAATGAATGAGTAGGATTTGGATATGTTT
The DNA here is from genome assembly GCA_011680675.1 of Gymnobelideus leadbeateri. NCBI lineage: Eukaryota > Metazoa > Chordata > Mammalia > Diprotodontia > Petauridae > Gymnobelideus > Gymnobelideus leadbeateri. The sequence continues at coordinate 76,191 of WOXC01010254.1, forward strand.
TCTCAACAATCAGCAATATTAAAGTAAATATATTATTCTTTTAAAAAGTACCAAGAAAGTGGATTAATTTAAACTTCCACTTATTTAAGTATCTATTTGAGGAAGGCATTTTTCTAGGGATGTAAACATATACACAAACACACACACTGGCACACACACACATACACACACTTATACACAAAGACTTAAATATAATGATGGATCCCTTATGCTCAAGGAGCTTATCATCAAATAGAAGGGATAAGATATTTACAAATCACTACAACAGATATAATGTAGTATGTGGAAAGGAATTGTTGAAGAAAGTGGGAATTAAAATTTTATGAGGAGAACAATTATATCTGGGGAGATTGGGATTTTTTAGATGAGGTAATACTTGAATTATTCCTTAAAGGAAGGGATGAACTTCAGTGTGCGGATGTAGAATGAGAAATCCATTGCAATCAGAAGACAGTGGCATTTGGGAAGTGTTCCTGTTTAAAGCAATCCATTCACAATAATCTATTATTCACATAGAATGGTATGGGTCTGTGTAAGGCACTATTTACTCAAAATTAGCATATATGAAAATTAAGACAAGGCTGGAATGTTAGGTGAGAGCAAGATTTTGTTATTATTCTTTTTTTAAAAAAATATTTATTTTGAGTTTACAACATTCAGTTCCACAAGCTTTTGAGTGTTAAATTTTCTACTCTTCTCCCCCTCATTAAGACAGCATGCAATCTGATATAGGCTCTACATTACATTTATATAAAACATATTTCTACATTGGTCATGTTGTAAAGAAGAATTATAACCAATGGAATGAACCATGAGAAAGAAGAAACAAAGCAAAATGAAACAAAAAAGAGAAAGAACAAAGAGAATGTTTCGATTGGCATTCAGACTCTCTGAATGTGGAGAGTATTTTACCTCATGAGGCTTTTGGAGTTGTCTTAGAACCTTGTATTGCTGAGAAGAGTCCGGTCTGTCAAATTTAGTCATGGCACAATGTCTCTATAACTGTGTACAAACATTTTTCTGAATAACTTTTAGGTAAGTGCAAATGTCATCAGAGATGGATTCACAATTTAGCCTCCAAAACATAATAATGAGGGGTTCATAATGAGGAAAAATTTATTATTCCTGCAAGTATCTTTTTCATAATATAGAAGAAAATTATTTTCCCTGACGACTAATAGGTAGGTTAAAATGGTGTCCTATTCCTTATCATGACATGGAGGTGGCCCAGTATTTTTTAAAGCAATACTAGCAGAACTCAAACTCTAGAAGGTTGTCTCATGCTTGAAATATTGAAGTATGATTACAATAAGAGGCGAAATATGTTTTTCACTGACAATATTAGCTAATTACAGAGAGAAACACCACCAGGAGCCTGGAAACACAGTTATAGGGATTCTGTACACATGAAATTCATACATATGTGAGTGCATATATATATATATATATATGCACTCACATATATATATTTATACACACACATTAATGAGCATACACATGCGGTTATATATGTGCATGCAAAAATCTGTTTGTGGTTAATAGTCTTCAGTACTATATGGCTTTAATTCTGCTTCTGCAGAGATGATGGCAGAGTGGTAGTAAATGGAGCAGAGAGTGCTAAAAATTTTACAGTTGAATGTAAGAAAGCTTTAATTCATTTGTTTGTACTTTAAATTTGAGATTTTTGTCATGGCAAAAGAACAGACATATTTCCTGGAACAACTGAGTCACAGCAATTATGAAATTCTTTATGGAAACAAAAGAAGTGGAAAGAAGTCAGTGGAAACAAATTTTAAGCATAACTCAGAGATACTCCTGGAAGTATAAAAGAAAGTAAATAATAAGTTGAATTTTGTTTTATACCCAGAGACTATAAGGACCATTATTTTGAAATACATTTGATCATGAAATATTTCCATACTGTTATAAAATACTTGAAAAAGTACCATTAAAATAATTAGAACTTACCCAACAGTATCAATTGCTGAAGACGATATGGTAGACAAATTCTTAAAACACTTTTATGAGACCCTCCAAATAAAATCATTGAATAAAATTATACTTGGGATACTTCTGCAGAAAGGTGACAAAAGGGAAGGGTAGAGAGAAAAATATGGGAAAATGTGACTTTTATAAATGGTATTTAAAAAATGTGTCTCATCTTTTAGATGTTAATTAAAATAGTAATTTTAAAATATTATATAAAATAAAATATTACCTTGTAAACTATTTTATAACAAATTGTATCTCATATATCAAAATCTTTCAGATATCCTTGGAATAATAATCATTTAGTGAAGTTTGAGATAACCATCCAATGAGATAGAGCAAGTGGATGAAAAATGTCTAGTCTCCAGATTTTTATCTATATTTGAATGCATGCACAATAGAGTCTATTGACTAGGTGGAATAAACATTAATTAAGCCCCTTTTATATTCTATGCACTATGCTAAGTATTACAGAGATATTATCTTATTTAAATAAATATAATTTAAATTATCTTATACTCACTTTAAATATAGAAAACTTACAAGTAGCATCTTATTTTAACAATATAAATAATTCAGATAGATAAGGTCCTGGGCCTGAGAAGGAGAAGGGTTATTTGGAGTTATTTGAACTGCTTTCAGGATACTTCAAAGCACTTTTAATGATCCCAAGCTTCCCACAAATAGGAATGAATAGTTTGTAATCTGTGTCACTGGACAGTATCTACAGAATTGACAAGATCACAGAACCATTTCAATATTTGTGAATAAAATTTATCTCAATATTGGGGCTCTTTCATATTGCATGCCTGAGAGTAATCCTAAAATAATAATGTGATAAAATATAATAGAATGATGGAATCTAATAGAATATTGTATTTGTCTGAATTAGGGATCTTTTCCTCCTAATTCTCCATCTACTAGTTTGTAATGATTTCTCAGAATTGATTTAGCAACAGAAAGCTTAAAGTCAAGCATAGGTGAGCCTTAAATTTTTTTTTTTTAAGTCTGATATTCTAAAGCTTTGTCTTTAGGAATAAAGAAATAAGCAGACCGTTCTCTATACATACATTGGCTGTATTTCATGATCTTTAATACATGGTAGATTTCCATTTGGAATTCAGAAGAAGTTTTCAAGAAAATTGTATCTCAGCTACCATAAAAATCACAAGTACAATTTTAGAATAACAGAAATAAATATTTTGGATGCTATTTGCTGCTGTGTGCATGATATGCATTTGTTGATTTTTTAAAGATTTAAACAGGGAATGGTTGTTCTTTAGCCCATGTCTAATGCATTTTTTAAGTCTCTGTTTTAGTGAAAATTCAATATGAATTTTCAGAGGTAAGATTTAGTAAATACAACACTCAATGTGTGGCAACAAAATCAATCAGTTAAGTTGTCTGGGAAATGGTACGGCTATGAATGGAGGAAGGTTCAAAGCAGAAATCCAACATGCTTCAATGCATCTTTTCAGTACAAAAGCAATTATATCATATTACAGACCTTATTGATAAATGACAGAATCAATTCTCATGAAGAAATATTGTGTTAAAGTATTGACATAATAGAAACTATGTCAGAGATACACTTAGCAGCTTTGATGGATCTATGATCTCAACCATGCATGTACTCCCTCCAAGAGTACAGAGTGTTACCCTTCCATGACTTCATAATATCTATAAATATTTTTGATATGCTTCTGTAAATTATCCTAAATAACCCCTCCCCCAAATACAGGAAATGTTTTGGTGGGGAGAAAAAAAGAAGACTTTCTCTATAATTCTGACCTTATATTAATAATAATTGACTATGAAGGCAATGTAGGAAAGTTTGGATTCAAATGCAGCCCGTGTAATCCTAGGCAAATTACTCCATTTCTTCCTACCTCAGTTTCCTCTTCTGTAAATTAGGGAAAATAATATCACTTACCTCCTAAATAAGTTGTGAGGAGAAAAATCAGATAACATGTATAAAGGGATTTTCAAATCATTTTTTTAAAATTTTTTATGTAAAAAAGAGATTTTTGTATTATGATTCCAAAAAAGAGAGGGGGGCTCCATCACATAGAATTGAAATTTTACAATAATCGTTTCCCATAAGCTCTACCCAAAGAACATTCACATTTTAATCATGTATTCCATTGGCTATCGTCTGGACGCTGGGCACACCAAGCAACAGATTGATGCTGTAGACATGAAGCCTATTGTTTTCTGGAAGCCAAGATCATTTTGCTATTTTAGAGAAGCGACTGTGGCGGCAAATCCCTCCTGAGCAGGAGGCACAGGGCCAGGAGGCAGAAGGGTTCACGCTTGCTGCTTTGCCAAGGCTTGGGCTTCCTTTGACCCAGGTGGGTCTGTCAAGCCCAAAAAGGCATACACTGCATTGTTTTCTCTGGCTTCGAAGAATGCATCATAATCCCCACTGTACTGGCACTCATTGAAGATCTGAGGGGGAAGCGGGTTCCCCGTGGCTGGACGACTTTCCTCAGGCACATTTTCACGCATCCATTTCCGATTCTCTTCACTGGCTGCAATATCTTTCTCTTCAAATCCTATCTTGTTTGCTTCCAAGAAGCCCAAGACATCTTGCTGTTGCTTCTTAATCACGGTAGAGCCGGAGGAGGACGCGATGTACACGCGGATCACCATCCTGAGGGCGGCGGCGACGGCGGCTTCTGGGGAGGCTCGGCTGAGTCCTGGGGCCCAAATCATTTTTTTAAGCAATTGGAGTTAAGTAACTTGCTCAAGGTTGCATGGTCAGTTATTATTTATGTGTGGGTGCTTATTTTCTGAGGTTGGGACCGATCCTGGATCATCCCGACTCTGAGGCTGACACTCTTACTCACTGCACCACCTAGCCGCCCCATGGGATTAACAAATCTTAAAGTATGATATAATTGCCATTTATTATTATTCTTACTCATGCTAATTGAACAATCCCACTTTTTCTCAGTTTTTATAACTTTTACCATATCTTTTTCACCGTTTCTTCCATAAAGCATTTCATTGTTAATATGTTGTTGATTACTCCTTCCCAATGTTTCTTTTCATGATCCTTTGTGTGAGGAAAAGCCTTACTTTATAGCGACCATGATAGACCATGCTTTGTATTATTGAACCATCTCCACGACTTTTAGTAAGTCACTATCTTGGGTTCAGTGTCCTGGCCTGTCAATGCCTCTGGTAGGATTTTGTCAAATATCATATTCACATTCTTTTCCAATGCCAAAATTCTATGACTCTGCATCATGGTGCAGTGAAAAACACATAGGGCTTTGAGTTAACAGACCAAAGCTGATATCTTGGCTTTAATATTTCCAAAGGATATGAGCATGATTCAGATCCAAGTAGTCTCTCTATGTCAGTTTCAGCATCTCTAATACATTCTAGTTCTGATATGACTGCTGAGTCACTTTACATCTCTAATCCTCTGTTTTGCAGCCTAAAAATTAAGGATGAAAGTAGTTATCTAATCTGTTGCATAGAATTACTGTGGCAAAAGTATACTTTAAACATTACAATACACTATAAAAGTGAAAGAATTATTTTAGGTTAATTTATTTTTAGTTTTTCACATTCACTTCCATAAATTTTAAATTTTCTCTCTCCCTCTACCCCCCATCCCCAAGAAATCACACAATCAGATATAGGTTGTACATATATATTCCTATTAAACTTTTTTTTTCACATCATTCATGTTGTATAGAATTGAAATGAATGAGAGGAACCCTGAGAAAAAAAGAAGAAAAAGTAAAACAAAACAAAGAAAGAAAATAGTCTGTTTCACTCTGAATTCAGCCTTCATAGTTCTTTTTCTGGATATGGATGGCACTTTTCATCATGAGTCCTTTGGAATTTTTTTAAGTCCTTTCATTGCTGAGAAGGGCTAAGTCTATCAAAGTCAGTCATAGCACACTGTGGCTGTTGCTTTGTACAAAGTTCTCCTGATTCTGCTCATTTCACTCAGCATCCATTCATATAAATATTTCCAGGTTTTTCTGAAGTCTGCCTGTTCATCATTTCTTTTTTTTTTTAATTTTTGGAGTGGGAAGGTAGGGCAATTAGAGTTAAGTGACTTGCCGAAGGTCACATGGCTAGTTTTGTGTTTATTGTCTGAGGCCGGATTTGAACTCAGGTACTCCTGAATCCAGGGCTGGTGCTCTATTCCCTGTGCCACCTAGCCACCCTATTCATCATTTCTTATAGAACAATAGTATTCCATTACATTAAAGTGAGCTAATTATTAGCAAATGTGCATGTGTTTCCTGAAAGTGCCTTGGTAACAAACAAAATTCAAAAATTTAACTATGTTAAAGTAGTTTTAATACCTTAATAAGATAGAAGTAGGGTGGATTAGTAGGTTAGGTTCTGGATTTGGAATAAGGACTACCTGAATCTAATTGCACTTTATGATCTGTGTGTTTCTATGCAAGTGACTTAAGCTTTTGCAATCCTTATTACCTTATCTTAAAAAAAAAATATGTGTTATATATCGGAGTTAAAGAAATAATGGCAAAAAAAGAATGTAAAGAACATTTAGCACAACTTCATCATTTTACTAATAATAAACTGAGATCTTATGAGCTTAGATAACCTGGCAGAAGTCATAAGATAGTAAGTTTGGGACTATTATTTAACCTCAGGTACTGTGACTCCAAGTTCAGTATTCTTTTTTCAGCATGAACCTACCTTATAAGAATTCAGCAATATATAGTACACAAAGGGCATTACAAATCTTAAAATACCATTTTTTGTTAGCTGGTCTTAACTATTTTGATCTCTAACATTTTGAAACTAAAGTAGTATCCATGATGAAGGGGTTGGAGCATATAAAGCATACTTGAAAATGCAGTGAAGGTTTGTGGTTATTTCTTGAAATACCTGTCTTTTTTTCCTACCTATCCATCTATCCATGCATCTACCTACATATTATCTATTTCTTTTTTTTTATAAGCAATTGGGGTTAAGTAACTTGCTCAAGGTTACACGGCTAGTCATTATTTATGTGTGGGTGCTCATTTTCTGAGGCCGGTTTCGATCTCGAGTCATCCCAACTCCGAGGCTGGCGCTCTTACTCACTGCGCCACCTAGCCGCCCCATGTTATCTATTTCTATCTCTTTCTACGATCTATGTCTATCCATCTATCATCTAGCTACCTAGCTTAGCTATATTTTATTAGGAGATATCCCTAACTATATGATTTAGTGGAAAGATCAATGCATTTAGAATAAAGAAGAACCAACACTAAATGTTAATCATGACAGTAACATTAGATGGGTGTGTTTTCTGAGGCATAGATTTACCCTGCCTATACCTCAATCTCCTAATGTATAAGATAGCTTTATTTGTGCTTATTAAGATTGAGTCCATTATTTAGCTCAGTGCCTGGTAGATAGTAGACAATAAATGTTTGTTGACTGACTTACTGCTTCTACTTTGTAAAATTTGGTTCATTAAATTTGTTATGGTTTCCTTATTTAGACAACAGACATGGCAGGGACAAGGAAATACTGCTTTAGCTCTCTCTGCAGTGACTTAAGTTGGACTCCAGTGAATCACAGGGACTAAACACTTCAGCCATGAATTCATTTCATATCTTGATTACCTTGGTTAAGTTTTTGTATCTCCCTTCATCCTAATTCATATAAAATGCAATGAATACTGATGTCATTTAGGTAAGGTGAAAAGAGTGTGACTTTTCTGAGTAATTTTATTTTATTTTATTTTACTTATTTGTTTGTTTGTTTATTTATTTATTTAGTTTTTTGGAGGGCAATTGGGGTTAAGTAGCTTGCCCAAGGCCACACAGCTAAGTTTTTGTTTGTGTGTGTGTGTTAAGTGTCTGAGGCCAGATCCGAACTCAGGTCCTTCTGACTCCAGGGCCGACACTCCACTCACAGCTCCACCTAGCCGCCCCTCTGAGTAATTTTAAATCCCTAAAATTTTATAGTTCTAATTTTTAATTCCTGCCATTACCCCAATATTCTTAGCATTTTCTTTTACTTTTTAAGAGTAAAACCATATAGCTCATAAGAAATGAGGAGCAGATGGACATCATATTTATCTGGAGAGGTTTATAAGAATTTATGCAGAATGAGAGGAGCAGAAGCAGGAGAAATCTGTACGCACTTTGATGCACTGGATTATTTTCAGAAATGCAAGGTTATAAGACAACTCCAAAAGACTCATAATGGAGAAAAATGTCTACATTCAGAGAAAGAACTGGAAAGAACAGAGTTTGAATGCAGATTGAAGGAAATTACCTGCTCTCCTTTTTCTTGTTTGATTTTGTTTCCTCTTTCCTACTGCTCATTCCATCCGTTACAATCCTTCTTTATAACCTGACTAATGTTTAATGCGAAAGTATTTGCAGATCCTATATTTGATTCATGCTGCCATGGGGGTGATAGGGGAAGGGGGAGAAAATTTGAAACTCAAGGGATTGTGGGACTGAATCTTCTAAACTAAAAGTAAACAAATTAATAAAGACAAAAAGAAAAAAAACATAGTTTTCTATTCTTGATTCATATGTTTATGTAGTTTTTCAAAATCTGTATTCCTAAGTTAGGACACAAGTGATGAGAAAGTAGATATTTCACTCTTAAGAGGGTCACATGTTTCATAGTGATGAAGGCTTTGAATGTAAAATTAGGAGACATGGGTAGTGACATTATATTATAAGTCTATAGTTGGAAGACACCTCAGGAGCTAACTAGTTAAATGCCTTCATTTCACTCATTAGGAAACTGAAACCTAAAGAGGCTCAGGAACATGATCAAGGTTATATAGGTATTATCATAGGGGAAATTTGCCCACAGTCCTTTAGTGTAAAGACAGAACTCTTTCCAAGGTACCAAACCCACATCAGTCCAACTAAATTGGCTTTCTTGCTGTTCCGTAGAAAGGACATTCACTCTCCCATCACTTGTTTCCCATCTATGTACCTACAAATAAGTTTTTCCTTAGGTCTAGAATGACTTTATTCTTCCCCTCTGAATCTTTGAAGTCCTAATTTCTATCCAAATTTAATGAAAATGCTACTACCTCTTAGGGAGATGTTTCCTTTATTCCGACCCTGATAATGCCCATCTCCCATCAGGTTGCATAAATTTATCATATACTTATTTCATATATACTTATATGTACATATATCCCCCTGAAGAATATAAGGTCTTCAAGGGGAAGAACTGTTTCATTTTTACCTTTCTATCCCCAACATCTATGTTGATCTCATTTACTGCAGTGGCTCCCGTTATTATTATTTGATAGGGAAAAAAATCATTAAATACTTGCCTTGTAGTAAACAGTTTATAAGTATTTTTATCTGCTCAATATTAATAATGGATGCAACCAGAGTAGTTGAAATTACCTTCAGAGAGAAAAATGAGAGAGAATTGGTTGCTGTCCTTCTTCTTGATGAGGACCAAAATGACATGACTTTGTTTGAGTCAAGATACAGTGTGTCCAACTGTGACTGATCAGACCAATACAGGCTTGGAAAGCTCTACCACGTTGGACACAAGTGGTCCACATGAACATTTGGAGCAATGTTCATCTCTCTAAATATTTGTCTTATATTTCTTTTGAGCTACTGCAATTCTTCACTTATAAAGCACAGTGCCTTCATTGATGTGGGAATACCATACAGGGTGATTCTCTGCTAGTGTTTCCTATGTCTCATAATTGATTCCAAAATTCTTCAGAGATCTTGAGAGTGTCCTTGTATCATTTCTGACTTCCATGTGAGGGCTTGCCTTGTGGGAGTTCTCCATAAAATAGTATTTTAGGCACACATACTTTTTGGCATTTGGACAATGTGACTAAGCCATCACAGTTGATCTTTCTGCAGTAGAGTTTGAATGCTTGGCATTTTAACTCAAGAATGGACCCCATTGTCTATCACCTTATCTTGCCAGGTTATCTTCGTAATCTTCCTAAAACACTTCAAATGGAAGTAATTATCTTTCCTGGTATAGCCCCATTATACTGTATAGGTATCACAGGAATACAACAATGAGGTCAGAATGATGACTCTGTAGATCTTTAATTTGCTAGGCAGACTAATATCTCTTCCCTCTTACACATTCCTTCAGAACTGAATTACCTCTGGCAATGTGTTTATCAGCCTCATCATCTATGTGTACATTCCTGAAAAGTATACTGACAAGGTGAGTGGACTTATCCACAACATTCAATATTTCTCAATTTGTTGTAACCAATGGTTCCACATATGGATGATCTACTACTGGCTAGTGGAGAACCTTTGCGGTAACTGAACATGATGCCATTTTTGTCTTTGTTGAAAGCATCCAACAACATTGCTGAAAACACCATTCTAAAAAGCATGAGAGTAAGCACAAAGCCCCATTTCACTCTATTGGTGACGTTCAGCACCTATGCCAGCATGCTATCATGAAACTGATGTACAGTACTGATGAACTTTGGGCAAACAAATTTTGACATAATTTTCCACAAGCCTTCATGAAGAACTGCATCAAATGTCTTGGTCAAATTTACAGACATTGTGTACAGACCTCTGTTCTTCTCCTGGTATTTCTCCTGGAATTTTTGGGCAACAAACACATAACCATTTCTTTGCCCTTTCTGTAGCCATATTGGAACTTGGGAAGATGACCATCTTCCAAGTGAAATATCAGTCTGTTAAGGAGGACTCTGGTAAGAATCTTGCTGGCAATGACTGAAAGAAAGAAGACCTCCACCCCAACATTGTGATTGCCACAGTATAATCTATTTTCTTTTCCTTGGGAGGCATCTTTGAACTCCTCTTGCCATATAACCCATAAAATTCAGTCAACTTTTGTAAGAGCAGTAAATCCACTGCCTTGCAAATTTCAGCTGGAATAGAATCAGCACCAGGCATTTCTCCAGACAAGAGTAGCCTAATGACAATCAAAACTTTTTCTTCATTTGTAAGTTCAGAGAGAGATTGGCATCAACAAGAGGTATATAATCAATACCTTCAACATTGATTGATGATGGTCTATTGAGAGCCTTATTAAAAGTTCCCACCTCATTTTCCAGGATCATGTCTTTATCACTAATCAATGCCATTTCATCAGCACAGAGTAGGTGAGTTTCATTATAGATCTTTGGACCATAGCCTTCAGGACATCATAAAAGTGCTTTGAATTGTTATTATCAAGGTAAAACTGATTTTCATTTTCCTTCTTACTGAGCCAAGAATCCTGCATCTCTCTTACACTTTATTTTTGATGGAGTTAAACACTGCCTTCTTAGAGATAAATGAACTATCCTGATGATAAAATCCTGTGGAGTTCTAGTTTTCCGTTTTTTAGATTCAGAATTTCCCCATCATTTTTAAATTTTATTTTAATTAAGTAAATATAATCTCCCCATTATTTTCATCAACCCAGTCTTGATGTTTGTCAGTATTCTGGCAGAGATGAGTAAATGTTGTGTTATACACTAAATCCCAGAAAGTTGACCTTTGGGCGGAGCCAAGATGGCTGAGTAGAAACAGCTCTTCCAAGCCTCTCTGCCCCCAGATTCCCCTCAAACTATGTAAAAGGGGACTCTGAACAACTTCTGGAGCCCCAGCACCCACAGAACGACACAGAGAAGCTAACCTCCCGCTTAGGACAGCCCAGCAGCCCTGCAGGAAGGACCAGCGCAGCAGTCTGGGAGCCGGCAGCACGCAGAGCGCAGGAGCCGAGCCCAGGTCCACGTGAGCCGAGGTTTTAGCCCCAGGGCGATAGGGCCAGCAGCCTGCTGGAGGAACCCCAGAACACCAGGAACCCTGGCGACTCCAGAATTATCAACATAGACATGCCTAGGACAAAGTAAGAGGTTAGTGTCCTATGGACTTTGGGACCTGTATTTGGGAAATGCGTCAGCTCCCTCCCCTGGGGGCTAGAAGCTGCTGAGGAGACATGCCATTTTGTAGTTTTCAGAGGCAGCTCCAGCTCCCAGCCTACAAATCGTGGGGAGATCCAGCGATCAGTCTTGGGGGGTAATCGCTCTTGCTTTAACCTCCCTGGATCTGGATTGTGATCTAGGGTGGAAGTCGTGGGTGGGTTTACAACTTGCCAGAAACAGAAGTTGCCCCCCACACGTTCGGGACGAAAATTACTCTATCTGGCCTTAAAGCCATAATGTGGCAACAAGCCCCAAAGTCAAGTAATTAAGTGGCAACATGCCAAGGCAAAGGAAACAGATGCAACCCTAGACTCCTAGTTTGGGGGCATAGAGCAGGAAAAGGACTGTGAGGTCAGAAGTCCTGCTCCAAAAGCCCCAGGGGAAAACATGAGCGGGTTGCAGGCCATAGAGGACCTTAAGAAGGACTTTCAAAATCAAATAAGAGAAGAGGAGGAAAAATTAGAAAGAGAAATGAGAAGGATGCAGGAAAAGTATGAAATGAGGGTCAACAGCCTGACTGAAGAAAATAACACCTTAAAAAACAGACTAACTCAAATGGCTAAGGAGGCCCAAAAGGGCAACGAGGAGAAGAATGCCTTAAAAAGTCGAATTTGCCAGATGGAAAAAGAATCTCAAAAGTTCACTGAGGAGATTCATTCCTTCAGAGTTAGACTGGAGCAAATGGAAGCTAGTGACTTTTTGAGAAATCAAGATGCTGTTAAGCAGATCCAAACAAACGAAAGATTAGAAGGTAATGTGAAATATCTCATGGGAAAAACCACTGACCTGGAGAATCGATCCAGGAGAGACAATTTAAAAATTATTGGACTACCTGAAAGCCATGATCGAGGAAAGGACCTAGAAATCACCCTTCAAGAAATTCTCAAGGAAAACTGCCCTGATGTTTTAGATCCAGAGGGCAAAATAGAGGTTGAAAGAATCCACAGATCACCTCCTGAAAAAGATCCCAAAAAGAAAACTCCCAGGAATATTATAGCCAGGTTCCAGAATCCCCAGATCAAGGAGAAAATACTACAAGCAGACAGGAAGAACAATTTCAATATTGTGGAAACACAATCAGAATAGCCCAGGACCTGGCAGCTTCTACACTGAGGGATGGAAGGGCATGGAATATGATATTCCATGGGGCAAAAGAACTGGGAATGAACCCAAGGGTCACCTGCCCAGCAAAACTGAGTATTTTGTTTCAGGGGAAAATATGGTCATTCAGTGGAATAGAGGACTTTCAAGCATTCTTGAGGAAAAAACAAGAATTGAATAGAAAATTTGACACCCAGACACAAGAAGGAAGAGATGCCTGAGAAGGTAATCAGGGAAAGAAATCAAAAGGAACTTATCAAAGTTGAACTATTTACATTCCTATATGGAAAAGCAATAACTGTGACTGATGATGTCTTTCTCACTATGAAAATAATGGAAGAAGGGGGTGTGGTCATATGAATACATATGTGAATGTGTGTGTATATGGTTACAGTTATATATGGATAGAGGGCATAGGTTGAATTTGTTGGGAAGGGAGAATACTCAAGGATGAAATTATGAGGTGAGAGAGGAAAGTGGCAAGAGGAGATGGGGAGAGACAGGGTAGGGTAAACTATCTCATGTAGAAGAAGCAAGGGGAAGTGGTTGCAAGGGAGGGGGAGAATAGGAAGGCTAAAAAGGCAAAACCACATTCTCATTGAATTTGGTTCAGGGAGAGAATGACATACATACTAAATGGGATATCTCAGCCTGCAGCAGGATAGGGGGAAGGGGGACAAGAGGAGGGATGATGGATGGGAGGGCATCCTTGGGGTGAGGGGAGGTTGGAAGTGCCCACTATAGAAGAGGGACAGGATCATGTAGGGAATGGACCAGGTGTGGGGTGGGATGAGTGGGAGGGAATTATAAGCAGCCTTGTACAATATATCTACTATGATAATGTTTTGCATAGCTAGACATGTACAACATATACTGAATTACTTCTCTCCCAAGAAGGAATGGGTGACAAGGGAGGAAGGAAATGGATCTGAAATGTGAGGT
>WOXC01010255.1:0-151326 GCA_011680675.1 Gymnobelideus leadbeateri
ATACACACAGCTCATGTTCCCTACCTACTTAATGCAACGCTTCTGTATTCTAAGATGGTTTGAAGAGACACTGAGACAATTATTTGATGAATACCTACTCTGTGTTTAACAATGTACTGTATTGTAGAGAATACCAGAGGAGGGTTAGTGCTCTAAAGGAATTTTAGGAATCATAAGCTATTCTCTTTGGGGAAAAAATGACACACACACACAGACACACAATACACACATTCACATGCACACACATATCCAATGAGTAGCATATATAGTGAAGACTGCAGAATTCCAGAGAATGAAGAGGTCACTAGAAGCTGGAATGGAATCAGAGGATCATAGATTTCGAACTGGAAAAGTCCTCAAAGATCATCTAATCCAACCCCAACCGATTCATTTTACAGATAAAAAAAAAACTGAAGCCTGGAACATACATTATTTTCTTTGCTCCTCCCATCAGCTCTATGAAGGAAATTTTATTAGTTACCCTATTTTACAGATGAGAAAACTGACCCAGAGCCTTGCCCAATGTCATGTAGGTAGAAAATGTCAAAGGGAAGATTTGAACACGTCCACAGAATCTTAAGCCACAGATCTTTCCACTATGCAATGCTGCCTCCCACTTTTCCTTCCTGTACTACAAAAGCTTTAAATAACAGGAAAATATTCATTTGCTACTACTACATCTAGTAGACTACCTACTGTTTTAAAGTAGCTACTTTTTGAGTTTTTGTGAATGGTCTAGAGATGAAAGGAAGACTGAAAATAAGTCTTTCATTTAGTTGACAAAATAGGTGTCTGAAAATTGTATCTGTATTAGCACTTTGATTAATTCCCTTCCCATGTGACAAGCCTGACACAGAGCCACAAATTATGGAACAAGAATGTTCTTAGAAACCAAATTCACAAATAAAAACTTGAAAAACAGATGCCTGTTACATCTTTCTTGTGATTTTTTTTTCTAATAAGGAAAATCCTATGCCAAATCATACATCCTCTTTAAGCAGAAACTATTATAATGCTAACTATTACCTAAATATTTGCTAAACCAACAGCTTCAGTTTAGAAGAGCATAACTCACATTCTGAATATATTCTGTATTGCTAAATACAAAAAAAAGAGAACATGATAATCTTGAATTTGTATCAAATTCATAAGCCCTTACCTAATTCTAAACAGAACACATGTTCAAATCAGACTCAGAACTTTTTAAAAATACAAATTTTTCCCCAAATGGAGAAGACTTCCTTATGAGAAAGTTAGCATAACTTTTTAGAGGGCAATTGGGGTTAAGTAACTTGCCCAAGGTCACATGGCTAGGTTTTTTTGTTTGTGTGTGTTAAAGGCCAGATCCGAACTCAGGTCCTTCTGACTCCAGGGCCAGAGCTCTACTCACTGCACCACCTAGCCACCTCAATACTGTTGAACTTCTAACCACAGTTAATGTTCCCATAGAGGCTGCAATCATAGATTTGGAGAAGCATTCTTGCTTTGAGTGGAATGCAGAAGTAGATGTCTCTAAGGTACCTTTCTGTTCAAAGATTTAACATGGTGTAATAGAAAGTCATCAGGCTGAGGTTCAATCTAAGGGAGTCTGTCAGATTGTTCTGGTCCACTTGTCCAATACAAGCATCACAAATACTTAGGCCCCTTAAGAGTCTACCCATTATGGGGACAGGGCCAAGATGGCGGAGTAGAAACAGCTCGTCCAAGCCTCTCTGCCCCCAGATTCTCCACAAACTATGTAAAAAAGGACTCTGAAAATCTTCTGGAGCTCCAGCACCCACAGAACGACACAGAGAAGCTAACCTCCCGCTGAGGACAGCCCAGCACCCTGCAGGAAGGACCAGCACAGTGGTCTGGGAGCCAGCAGCTCGCAGAGCGCAGGAGCCGAGCTGAGCCCAGGTCCACGTGAGCCGAGGTTTTAGCCCCAGGGCGGCAGGGCCAGCAGCCGGCTGGAGGAACCCCAGAACACCAGGAACTGTGGAGACGCCAGAATTATCAACATAGACTTGCCTAGGACAAAGTAAGAGGTTAGTGTCCTATGGACTTTGGGACCTGTATTTGGGGAGTGCGTCAGCTCCCTCCCCTGGGGGCTAGAAGCCGCTGAGGAGACGCGCCATTTTGTAGTTTTCATAGACATTTCCGGCTCCCAGCCTACAAATCGTGGGGAGATCCAGCGATCAGTCTTGGGGGGTAATCGCTCTTGCTTTAACCTCCCTGGATCTGGATTGTGATCTAGGGTGGAAGTTGTGGGTGGGTTTACAGCTTGCCAGAAACGGAAGTTGCCCCCCCACACGTTCGGGACGAAAATTCCTCTAGCTGGCCTTAAAGCCATGGTGTGGCAACAAGCCCAAAAGTCAAGCAATTAAGTGGCAACATGCCAAGGCAGAGGAAACAGAAAAATGCAACCCTAGACTCCTATTTTGGGGGCATAGAGCAGGAAAAGGACTGTGAGGTCAGAAGTCCTGCTCCAAAAGCCCCAGGGGAAAACATGAGTGAGTTGCAGGCCATAGAGGACCTTAAGAAGGACTTTAAAAATCAAATAAGAGAAGTGGAGGAAAAATTGGAAAGAGAAATGAGAAGGATGCAGGAAAAGTATGAAATGAGGGTCAACAGCCTGACTGAGGAAAACAACACCTTAAAAAATAGACTAGCTCAAATAGCAAAGGAGGCCCAAAAGGGCAATGAGGAGAAGAATGCCTTAAAAAGTCGAATTTGCCAGATGGAAAAAGAATCTCAAAAATTCACTGAGGAGATTCATTCCTTCAGAGTTAGACTGGAGCAAATGGAAGCTAATGACTTTATGAGAAATCAAGATGCTGTTAAGCAGATCCAAACAAACAGAAGATTAGAAGGCAATGTGAAATATCTCATGGGAAAAACCACTGACCTGGAAAATAGATCCAGGAGAGACAATTTAAAAATTATTGGACTACCTGAAAGCCATGATCAAAGAAAGAACCTAGAAATCACCTTTCAAGAAATTCTCAAGGAAAATTGCCCTGATGTTTTAGACCCAGAGGGCAAAATAGAGGTTGAAAGAATCCACAGGTCACCTCCTGAAAAAGATCCCAAAAAGAAAACTCCCAGGAATATTATAGCCAGGTTCCAGAATCCCCAGATCAAGGAGAAAATACTCCAAGCAGCCAGGAAAAAACAATTTCAATATTGTGGAAACACAATCAGAATAGCCCAGGACCTGGCAGCTTCTACACTGAGGGATCAAAGGGCATGGAATGTGATATTCCAGAGGGCAAAAGAACTGGGAATGAACCCAAGGGTCACCTACCCAGCAAAACTGAGTATTTTGTTTCAGGGGAAAATATGGTCATTCAGTGGAATAGAGGACTTTCAAGCATTCTTGAGGAAAAACCAGAGTTGAATAGAAAATTTGACATCCAGACACAAGAAGTAAGAGATGCCTGAGAAGGTAATCAGGGAAAAGAAATCAAAAGGAACTTATCAAAGTTGAACTATTTACATTCCTATATGGAAAAGCAACAACTGTGACTGATGATATCTTTCTCACTATAAAAATAATGGAAGAAGGGTGTGTGGTCATATGAATACATATGTGAATGTGTGTGTATATGGTTACAGTTATATGGATAGAGGGCATAGGTTGAATTTGTTGGGAAGGGAGAATACTCAAGGGATGAAATTATGAGGTGAGAGAGGAAAGTGGCAAGAGGAGATGGGGAGAGACAGGGTAGTGTAAACTATCCCATGTAGAAGAAGCAAGGGGAAGTGGTTGCAAAGGAGGGGGAGAATAAGGAAGGCTAGAAAGGCAAAACCACATTCACATTGAATTTGGTTCAGGGAGAAAATGACATACATACTAAATGGGATATCTCAACCTGCAGCAGGATAGGGGGAAGGGGGATGGGAGGAGGGATGATGGATGGGAGGGCATCCTTGGGGTGAGGGGAGGTTGGAAGTACCCACTATAGAAGAGGGACAGGATCATGTAGGGAATGGACCAGGTGGGGGTGGGATGAGTGGGAGGGAATTATAAGCAGCCTTGTACAATATATCTACTATGATAATGTTTTGCATAGCTAGACATGTACAACATATACTGAATTACTTATCTCCCAAGAGGGAATGGGTGACAAGGGAGGAAGGAAATGGATCTGAAATTCGAGGTCTTAACATTAAATGTTTCAAATATATACAAATACTATTATTAATACTATTTTGCTTATAATTGGGAGATAAGATGTGCAGGCATTGGGACACAAAGATTCACCTTCCTCTAATGGAAAAGTTGATGGGGGTATGGGAGAAGGTATGGGAGAAAGCAGATTGGAGGAAGCGATATCTTGTGGGACTGCTATTCTGGGAGGGTGGGTAGGGGAATAATGGGGGGAAAATGATTGTAACTCAAAATCTGGCGGAAATGAATGATGTAAAACAGAAGTTAATAAAGTATTTGTTTAAAAAAAAAGAGTCTACCCATTATGGCAAATTTTTAATAAACGTCATTTTACTTTGGCTGAAAAAAAAAAGAAGAAAGTCATCACTGCTAGTCTTTCATTTCCAAAGAAGACCAATGGCATCATGATGGGTGAAGTCTTCTTGACTTGCTCGTAAATTGTATTTAAGTGAGACAGAGTTGTACAAAGTTGTCTACCTCATTTTCTCTAACAAGGTTAATGAAAGACAAAGTCAAGATGACTGATGATGACCTGGGATCCAGTGAATTACATCAGTGTCTTCAATATCTGACCAAGTTCTAATCACTCCATATATCACCTGATTCAGCTGCCTTCATGGCCATTGGGGAAAATTATTCTCATCCACCCATTTCAAGGGAGAAGTCTTCATATTCTTGTAGTAGACATACAACTAACTCACCACAGAGTTTGAGGGTACTCTCAGTCCTGTGTAACTCATCTGCTGGAATGGTTTGTAGATTTAGAACTGTAATGGACCTTGGAGGTCACCTGCTCCCATTTCCTCATTCAACATATGGGAAAATTGAGACGCAGAGAGTTTGGCTCTAAGATTAAATAGCAATTACATAGTAAAAGAAAGAATCCTTATTCATACCTATTGCCTATAAATTTAAAGCCCACATCCCTTCCACTGAACCATGAATGAGTTGATTTCCCTAAAAATGTTTGCACTATGCTAAATAGTTACACTCAAAATGAAAAAAAAATAATAATCTATTAACTTCTACACCAGAGATATCACACCCAGAAAACAGGGAAAAGTGTTTAAGTGTGCCCCATTACTCTGCCACCATATTATACAAAAATAATCTATTCTATCACCGAATATCAAACAAGGTCTGTCAGCACCATGTGAGCAAATACTACAGTCAGAATAAATCCCACAGTCATTATTTCATCAAGGGGAACGCCATACACTAGATTCTAAGGCATTGCTGAGTAGGTTATGAACACAAAGAATTCACCATCAAGGATTCATTGGTTAAATGAAGTAATAGATAAGAAAGTACTTGGAAATATAGAAAGTAACATGCAAATCCAAAGGATTATTATCATCATCAATATTAATTCATTCAGCCACTAGTTGACAAGACCCTTCTGCATTTCTTGTTAATTGATTTCAAGATAACATAACTTGGTAGGACAGCCTTGAACATTTCTCAACACTTCTCAACTAAATTGAAGCAACAGCTTCAATTTAGGATTGTCTAATGCACATTTTGGGTATGAAAAAATTTATTAAAATACTAGGGGGAAAAAGAACACGATCATCTCAAGTCTTTATCAAACTCACAAGCCCTTACCTCATTCTAAAGCAATGTACTCAAATAAAGTTAAAAACTTTCTCAAAATTGGAATTTTTCAAAATTGAAAAAGATTGCCTTAGGGGCAGCTAGGTGGTGCAGTGTGTATAGCGCTGGCCCTGGAGTCAGAAGGACCTGAGTTCGGATCGGACCTCAGACACTTAACACACAACAAACAAAAACCTAGCTGTGTGACCTTGGGCAAGTTACTTAACGCCTATTGCCCTCCAAAAAAACAAAAAAAAAGAAAAATACTGCCTTGTGAGGGAGATAGTACCAAGGGTCAGAAAATTTCGAACACAGTATTCAAATACTCATGTCAAATAGATCTGTGATATCATTGATTTGGATGGGATTATACTAGATTATCTCTAAGGCCCCTTCCAGCAATTGATCCCATAACAATGCAAACATTTTATCTGAGTGATAAGTAGCATTTACACATCTGTATCCATTAACACACACTAGTGCAGCTTAGTTTTTCAACATATAGCAGTATTTCAAAGGGGTGGGACTCAGGACCAGTAAGTGTTATTTTTTTTTTTCTTTTTGGAGGGTAATTGGGGTTAAGTAACTTGCCGAAGGCCACACGGCTAGGTTTTTTCATTTGTGTGTGTGTTAAGTGTCTGAGGCCAGATCCGAACTCAGGTCTTTCTGACTCCAGGGTCGACGCTCTACTCACTGGGCCACCTAGCCACCCACCAGTAAGTGTTATTGAGGAATTGGAGAGAAAGGAGTTCTGGAGCTTTAGTGTTTGAATTCTGCCCCCAGACATTACTTCTGTTACCTAGCAGGAAGCACTAAGTCTCAGTTTTCTCCTCTGAAGATGGGGGTGATTATAATACTTCTTTCTCAGGGATGATGAGAGACCCAAAACCTTTTGCAAACTCAGAGTACTATGTCAACAATTATAATTATGGATCATAATCCCAGTTCTGTCACTAAATGTGTAATGGGGGGATATGGACACCATGAGGGCCTACTGTTGGACACAGATGGACTAAAGTAGAATTGGGGAACATTTTTGGCCCTATCACTCCTCTAGAATGTTTCCCTAGTGCTGAGACCTCCAACCCCTCAAATGGATGTTCTGTTATTCAGGGATAGATGAGTAGAATAAAATTAGTCTTTTCCCTGCAGTCAAACCATCTGGTGGCTAAGAAATGTTTCTAGCTTTGTCAATAAAACTGTTTATTACAAGCATACAATATGGGCAAATTGTGGTCTGGGGGTGGTGCTGTCTTTTTAAAGCTGCATATAAATGTGTCTCTCCCTGAAGACTTCTGCTGGATATTTTCACAGTTGAAGTTTTAAATCATTAGAGATGTCACCATTTGTTAAACAGGGAATCTAATGTCATAATGGTCAAATCAGCTTTGCAAATATGTACCCCAAATTTATCAGCTCAGGGAGACATTTTAGAAGTCCCCTATGTCCCAGAAACATACAGGTGCTATTGAAAAATAACAGATGTTTCTAGTGCCTCCCAGAAGTTGGGAGGGGGTGGGCAAAAGATCAACAAAGCCATGGAGAAGGGAGGAAATATGTGCACATCCTTAAGATTTCTTTTCTCATTGCCCCTTAACAGGCTTCTGATCTGCCCTCCTTCCATGCCTTTCCTTCCATGTGGTCAGTAGCAAAGAAGCTTCTTGGCCAGTAATAATTTTGAGGCTCAGAGCCCTTGTAGTGAGCAAGTGACCCTGAACTGCTTATGGCTCCTGCCATGACCCCTAAGTCCTGTGCCCAATTGACCATGGCAGCCACAGAAAATGAAAGACTGCTCTCAAGCTGACATTTTTGTTTGCATCACCAATCTCTATGTGCATGATTGAGAAAGACTGTGTGAAAGCTAGACTCAGACTCGGTACAGACCTGCAAGCTGTTACCTGGAATCTGGGAAATCAGAACTGCCAAGTAAGTCAAATCTACAGTAAGGACAGATTGCAGGGCACCTAGACTAGTGAGCTTTGAGAGTTGAGAGCTGGAGAGAAGAAATATTCTCCACTTTCACAATGTTTCACTGTCCCAAATGATGGCAGTCCTTGACTGCTGAAAAGGGGATCCCAGACATATAATTCCTGATCCTAACCCACTCGGGAAAAGTGAAAAACACAAGGGGTTTTCCACTTTAGAAAAATAGTCCCCTGGAGTCAGGAGGACCTGAGTTCAAATCCGGCCTCAGACACTTAACACAAAAGCTAGCCGTGTGACCTTGGACAAGTCACTTAACTCCAATTGCCCTCCAAAAAAAAAAAGGCAAAAAAAAAATAAAAATGTATACTTAAAAAAAAAAGTTGTGAGAATTGGTGGCAACTATCTGGCTGAATCATTAATCTCTTAAGGAATTTATTCATTTTCTTCACATAATAAATATAACTAGAGTGTGGCTTGCCTATGAAATGATGTGAATATAAAGACTCAGAAGAAAGGGAATCCCAAAGGCAAGAGGAGGACAAGTCAAACTGAAATGTCCATAATTTTTAATATTTCAGAATAATTGTCTGCTTCTTTTTCTATACCCCTAGAACAATATTGAGCCCAGAGTCAATGCTCAGTTACCACAAATTAACCAAGCTGGGAGCAATTAAAGGCATGTTGAAAGAGGATGAGAAATCACAGAATTAGTACTCTTGAGTGCCCTCTGGTGAGCAGTCATGACATGGCAGCCTTTGTAAATGCCAGCACATGGGCACTGGTAGGAAGTTACCTGATTGGCCACCTAACAACAGTGTCACCTGGGGGGCAAATTATATCTATATTTTAATTAGTTAATTAAAAATTGACATTCTTTTTCTTTGTAAGATGCAGAAAGCAGGAAGCAAGACAGTTGTGCATTGCTATTGCTTCTATAGGATAACATGTCCCCAAAATACCCATCACAGAAATAAAGCATTGATTTGTCTTCATATACAGAACATTGCCATGGGTGAGAAGGTTTTTTACAGTTTTTTTAACCTAAAATAGTTAAAAGTATCAGAGTGAAACAAATCTCGGCATCAGAGAATTATAGGTTTACAGATGGAAGGAACCTTAGCATCTTCTAGGATCAGGCACCTGACAGAAACAGGATTTAAATCTCTGACTCCAATACTCAAGTTCTCTCTGCCTCAGTTTCTTCCACTATAAAATGGACGTAATAATAGTATCTGAATCCCAAGATTGTTGTGAGGACCAAATGAGATATTTGTAAGTGCTTACCACAGTGGCTGGCACATAATAAGTATTAAATATGTGTTCCTTTCCCTGCTTTCAGACCCAGGGAGCTTTGCATTACATCATATGATGTTTCCTAAGAGCAAAGGAACAGGCAATAGAAAACACATAAAGAAGATCCTATCCAGGACAGACTGGATGGGATTTGTATTGGCTACCCGAATCTTCAGTTAAAATTCTCAAGGACTAACTTGGTCCAAGGACTAACTTGGAATGCTTCTCATGATGTGTTGCTATTGTCTTGGACCCCAAATGAAAAGAAAATTTCCTGTACTAAAATATGTCTAACCTAATTTGGAATTTACCTTCTTGGCTACTTTGGAAATATGTCTTTCTACAATCTCAGCATCACTTAGCAAAACAGGATTCTAATTTCTAGGAAGATTATGGTATTACATCCATCTTCCTAGTTTCCCTAATTTATAGGATTATAAATGTAGGCATCTGGTGGCACAATGGATAGAGTGCTAAAGCTGGAGTTAGGAAGACTTGAGTTCAAATTCAGCCGCGGATGAGCTGTATAAATCACTTAACTTTTCTCAAGCTCAGTTTCCCCGTATGCAAAGTGGGGATCATAATAAGGTTAAATCAGATATTAATAAAATGCTTGCAAACCTTAAAGCAGCATATAAATGTGAATAGTTAATGTTGTGGTGTTGTTGTTGTTATAGTAACCAGAAGGGACTTTTGAGATAATCTAGCCCAAGGGTGGGGAACCTGTGGCCTCAAGACCACAAAATTATTCTGTGAAGTTTGGATTCAGTAAAAGGGCCACACTTGAGGGCCTGGAGGGCCACATGTGGCCTCGAGGCCACAGATTCTCCACCCCTGATTAGTCTAACTCCTCTTTCTACAGATGAAGAAACTCAGAAACACAGTTAACCAACATAATTTTCCAAGTCCAAGCCTTCTTGCTATAACCAAATAGGAACTGCTCACAGACAGATGTTGCAATAGCAAGAGACAAAACTATTCCCTTGGATCTTGGTAATAGCTACATTATATTTTTAGCTAGGTTGCATCAGAGTCAGATACATTTACTAAGGGAAAAAAGTAGTTGGGAGGGGGTTGGCGAGAAAGTGACTTTTAAGTAAAGGAAACATCTTATTAAGATTTGTTCTCACTAGATTATTCAGGAACCACAAGATATAGGCCAATACTATAAACCGTTACAAGACTTATTAAACACTAATTTTTATCCAGCATGTACAGTATTAACAGAGAAAGGTCAATATGTTTATATGTACATTAATATCTTGCATTTGAAAGGAATCTAACACAAAAGCAAAAATACTTTTTAATTTTCCCCATTCTCAAGAAGTCTTCAATACTAATGCGTTTACTCTCAACCTACTTATGTTGGGGATAAGGAGCCTCATTGATATCCACAGGAGAGGAGTTGGCCTGTAAGAATCTGTCTACCCATCTCTAACTTATGGGAATCTAACTTGTCAATCAAATTTTTTACCAGCAAAGTAAAATGTTAGAGAAAGAATTCTACACTATCAAATCAAACGTTCATTTGGTATAGTGTCTTCATTAAATCCCAGCTGTAAACTCCTTGATAAGTGTTAAATCCTAACATTTAAAAGTGTGGGTGTTAATTTCTCTATTTGCCATATAGGTACAATTGAACCCAAACTGCTTAGAATTTAAGAATTAAAAGAAACTTGCAGTCTCTACTTTTCCAACTGGTGACTTTTCAGCAAATATTTCTCATTCCTTCTGAATGGTGATTTCATGCTTCAGGAAGTAAAGAAAGCTGGTACATTGTCAATATAAATGCAGATGACTCCAATGATTGACATGAAAGGTGTTGATTGCACCCTGACATACCTCAGCCATGGATCATCCTTATCATTCATTTTTGCTCCTACACACTTGCTGCTGAATAAAGGTGAAGAAAATCACATGAACATTCTGACTGAGTCCACTAAAATTTATGCTATATAGCCTCAACTGAGTCCTCTCTGTTGGTAGACAATCCTTCTATACTTCCCTTATCAATACACTATTTACTTTAATTGAAAGATATGTGTTAAAGTCCCCTAGTATGAAGGCAGGATTGAGGAGGAGAGAAAAATTGTGAGCCAGGTATGGAACTCACTGAGGAAGGAAGGAAGTGCCCTGAGGTCTGCAGACAATACTACCAGGATTGTTATTGAGTGGTAGAGACAACAAATGCAAGTTTGGGGAGACTGGATGAAAATTATATGAAAGATCTTGAGAGGATGGTAAGGTCTAGGCAAAATTTTTTTAAGGATGACTAAGAGTGGGGTATGTTTGCAGGCAGGAAGGAACCATTGGATAAGAATAGATTAAAGATTAGAGGGATAGAGGTAAGGATGTATAAGTAAATGTTTAACAACAGTAACAAGACCTATGAACCAAGGAAAGCTGGATCTGGTCAAACCAGAGATAGAAAGATTAAACATCAACATCTTGGGTGTCAATGAGTTTAAATTGACCAGAATAGGTGAATTTTATTCAGATGATCACTACATATACTACTGTGGTCAAGAATCCCTTAGAATAAATGGAGTAGCCCTCAAACTCAATAGAAGGGTGTAAAAATGAGTACTGGGGTATAATCTCAAAAATGCCCAAATGACATCCACTCAAATCCAAGGCAAATCATTCATTCTCACAGTAATAAAAGTCTATGCTCCAACTACTAAGGCTAAAGAGGCCAAAGTTGAAGACTTTGGAGACTTACAATATCTTTTAGAAATAACACTCAAAAAAGATGTCACTAGCATTGGAAGACTAAAGTAGGAAACCAAAAGCTAATGGGAATAACAGGCAAATTTGTCCTTGGAATACAAAATGAAGCAGGGCAGAGACTAGTAGAGTTTTGTCAAGATAATACACTGGTCATAACACCTTTTCAACAACCCAAAAGGTTATTAAGCACCTATTCATTGCCTAGATGTTGAGAATACAAAGATAAAACAGTTGCTGCTCTCAAGAAATTTTTATTCTATAGGAGGAATTTACATTCTACAAGGACCAGAGGCAACAAATAAGCAAAACTCAGGAATAAAAATAGATATATAGATTTATAGATAGATAGATAGACAGACATATTTATATGTCTGTATATATGCTATGTATTTATGTACATGTGTATAATATCTGTCTATATTAAAATATGTGTATGCATTCCTTATATAAAATGCATACACACATATAAAATTTCATTAGCATATTATATATCATATATGCACATATACATGTATGTGCATATGTGATTCTGGGTGTGTAATGCATGTATATATGTATGTGTACGTATTAATTCATGTGTTCATGTATTTATGTTTATATATAAACATATTTTTGCATTTTCTCTGAAGGGAAAGGTTCTAACATATACATATATACCTACAAATACATATGTGTGTATATGAGATTGAGATGTGCATATATAGATAGATATCAAATTCTAGATGATAGAGAAATAGATTATATATATATGTATATATATATATATATATAGGTATGGTTTTGCATGTAGATATATGTGTGCATGTACTTGTGGATATGGATAGAGACAGAGATAGATAAATAGAAAAAGAGAAAGACATAGATATTGATGTACATATAGATGTAGATGTAGACATAGGCATAGTAAAGGATATAGATGTAGATATAGATTAGATATAGATATAGGGGTAGGTTGGGTCTAGGTGTGGATGTGGATATAAAGGTAGACACAGACATAGACATATAGACATAGACATAGGCATAGACACAGCAAAAGTAACAATGAGGAACATGGAATTGACTTAGAAGTTTGTAAAAATTAACATATATTAGTACAGGAGATCAATCTTTTAGACCAGTCTTCTCCAAAGTGCAGTCAGCTGGAGGACTGTGGTCTTACATCAAGAGCTATGTGGCCACCCCATCAGAACATGGGAATATGGTTTGCATCCCACAAGCTCCACGGTCCCCAATCATGGGCTTGTCTCCAATACAACCACATTCTCTCCTTTAGCTATTATAGCTCAATGCCATCCCACATCCACCTCTGCCATCCCACATCCACCTCCTTCCACGACTGACCCCTAGTTCACCAAGCTTTGGTCATTCAGGACAATAATAATCCAGATACTCCCGGTAGCTGCACAGACAAAATTTTCCTCTGGCGCCTCTCAACCAGAATCCTGATGCCCTTGTCCACAGAACAACTCATGGGTAGCATGAGGCAGCCTTTGTCAATTAGATTCTGTGTTCCATGGCAGTCCCAACAAGTAAAAGCCTCAGCACTATTTTCTAGCAGAAAAGAGTGAGAAGCACATGAGGAGGAAAGACAGATAGAATTCAACCAGCACTGAAGATCTCCCTGCATTATGTTTCTCTCAAAAACCCCTGTCTAAAACATTCCTATTTTAGGAATCTGTGAACCATCACTATTCTGCTCTCAAGTTCCAAGACTTTCCTGTCTTCCTTTACTCTTCATTCAACAGAATTGTTTTTTTTAATTTAATTTTGTATATTTTTAGTTTACATCATTCATTTCCACAAGATTTTGGGTTACAAATTTTCTCCCCATCTTTCTCCTACCCACCACCCCAATACAGTGATCACACTGTATACCCCCTCCCCCACTCTGCTCTTTGCTATGTCCTCATATTTTAAAGCTATTTGAGGTGGTTTTGAGGGGAGCTCAGGGAGTTTTCCTGCTTCTACACCACCATCTTGGCTCCACCCTGCCCCCCAGAATTGTTCTTTCCAGATTATCAATGTAACTAATCACTATGGCTTTTTCCTCAGTCTTTTATTCCTCTTTGGTCTTTCTGTAGCATTTGACACTGATGATGACCCTTCCTTCCTGAATTACTTCTCTCTTCTGGATTGATGAAAAAGATGTAAATATGTCACTTTTAAAAAACCCTTTCCTCTCCACATATTTTTAAACCTTGGAAACAGGATTTTCTAACCTGTTTAAGAATTTTCCAAAGGAAAAGTTTCAGCAAGGCGGTAAAGTGGTTAGAGTGCTGAGCCTAGTGACAGAAATAACTGAGTTTAAATCTATCCTCAAATACTTTCTTCCCTCTATGATCCTGGGCTAGTCATTTAACTTCTGTTTGTCTCCATTTCTTCAACTGTAAAAGAATAGCACCTACCTACCAGGGTTGTGAGGATAAAAAAATGAAATGAAATTTGTAGACCACTTAGTGCAATACCTGGTATATAGAAGGTTCTTAATAAATTATTGTTCTATTCCCTTCCCAATTAACGAAAATATAAAAATGCATCACCATTTGAATAGTTTGCAAAAATTCCTTTGAACTGGACAACTTCCAGGAGCAAAGAAGACAGAATAAGAAGTCACGTTTACTCTCACTTATTGATCTCTGAAAGTCCAGAAAATGTCATCCCAGAAAAGACCTTGAAACAGCTGAGCAAGCAGAAAGACAGGTGCAGCAGGCTTTTAATCTGGGAAGCTTGGGAGATTAACAGAAAAGGTCTCTATCACCCTGGTGGAGGGGCAGCATCCCAGTAAGCCATTGGGAAGCCCCACATCAGCAAACCATGGTAGAACCTGGGCTCTTGGGTGGTAGAGCAGACAAGTGCCAACACTGGGACCCCTTGAGTGCCTTGGTATAGTCAGGGGAACCAGTAGACTGCAACTCAGAAACCACAACATGAGCCAGGGGGCAGGCATCCTCTAGCAGTCAAACCTCCCACTGTTTCAGCACAGCTCCAGGAGGTACAGCTCCAGGAAGGCAGGCATCCCCAGGTGTTCTAACCCTCCAGTGCTTTGAAACAGCCCAGGTGAAGAGATGTCCTCTAGGGGCCAGACGCCATTCCCACCTTGAGAACTTCAGTGTTGCTGATACCAGATAAGCTGCCAGACCCCTATAGCCTCCAGCTGTCAGTACACAAAGGGATGTAGGCCCCAGCACACAAAGGTAGTGAACACATCCTGGGCAAGTATGAAATGAGAGTCAACAGCCTGACTGAGAAAAAAAATCACCTTAAAAATAGACTAACTCAAATGGCAAAAGAGGCTCAAAAAGGCAATGAGGAGAAGAATGCCTTAAAAAACCAAATTTGCCAGATGGAAAAAGAATCTCAAAAGCTCACTGAGGACAATCATTCCTTCAGAATTAGACTGGAGCAAATGGAAGCTAATGACTTTATGAGAAATCAAGATGCTGTTAAGCAGAACCAAACAAATGAAAGAATAGAAGGCAATGTGAAATATCTCATGGGAAAAAACCACTGACCTGGAAAATAGATCCAGGAGAGATAATCTAAAAATTATTGGACTACCTGAAAACCATGATCAAAGAAAGAACCTAGAAATCATCCTTAAAGAAATTCTCAAGGAAAATTTCCCTGATGTTTTAGATCCAGAGAGCAAAATAGAGGTTGAAAGAATCCACCAATCACCTCCTGAAAAAGATCCCAAAAAGAAAACTCCTGGGAATATTATAGCCAGGTTCCAGAATTCCCAGATCAAGGAGAAAATATTACAAGCAGCCAGGAAGAAACAATTTGAATACTGTAGAAACACAATCAGGATAGCACAGGATCTGGCAGCTTCTACACTGAGGGATCGAAGGACTTGGAATATGATATTCTGGAGGGCAAAGGAGCTGGGATTAAAACTAAGAATCACCTACCCAGCAAAACTAAGTATCTTGTTTCAGGGGAAAATATGGTCATTCAGTGAAATAGAGGACTTTCAAGCATTCTTGATGAAAAAACCAGAGTTGAATAGAAAATTTGACATTCAGACACAAGAAGCAAGAGATGCTTGAGAAGGTAATCAGGGAAAAGAAATTAAAAGGAACTTATCAAAGTTGAACTATTTACATTCCTACATGGAAAAACAATAACTGTAACTGATGAAACGTTTCTCGGTATGAAAATAGTGGAAGGAGGGTATATGGGCATATGAATACATATGTGAATATGTGCATATATATTTACAGGTATACACAGATAGAGGACACAGGCCGAATTTAATAGGAAGGGATGATACTTAAAAGGTGAAATTAAGAGGTGAGAGATAAGTATTATGAGAGGAGATGGGGAGAGACAGAATGGGATAAACTATCTCATATAGAAGAGGCAAAGGAAAATGGTTACAAGGGAGGGGAAGAACAGGAAGGCAAAAAGGCAAAATCTTATTGTCATTTAATTTGACTCAAGGAGAGAATGACATATATACTAAATAGGATATCTCACCCTACAGGAGAGTAGGGGGGGGAAGCGTATGAGAGGAGGGATGATGGAAGGGAGGGCAGGCTGTGGGGGAGGGAAGTTGGAAGCATCCACTTTTGAAAAGGGGCAGGATCGAAGTAGGAACAGACCAAGTGGGAGATGGGATAGGAGGGAGGGAAATATAGTCAGTCTTTTACAATATATCTACTATGGTAATGTTTTGCATAGCTATAGAGGTACAACATATACTGAATTGCTTATCTTCCCAGCAAGTGTGGGTGACAAGGAAGGAAGGGAATTAATCTGGAAATCGAAGTTTTAAAATCAAATGTTTTAAAAATATATAAATACTATTTTACATATAATTGGTAAATAAGATATACAGGCATTGGGGCACAGAGATTCACCTTGCCCTACTGGAAAAGTTGAAGGCGGTATGGGAGAAGATATGGGAGAGAGCAGATTGGATGAGGGGATATCCTGTGGACTGATATTCTGGGGTGGTAAGTAGGGGGAAAATGGGGGGAAAATTGTAACTCAAAATCTGGTGGAAATGAATGATGTAAACCAGAAGTTAATGAAGCATTTGGAAAGGAAAAAAAAGTAGGCAAAAATTAGATGGATATTTTTGTCCCTTAATCAAACCAGTAGAATAATAGCCAGACAAATTCCAGTAGATTATGTTACTTGACAAAGCACTGGTCAGCGACAAAGGGTAACCTGAGTGGGTTTTGGCTACATCAGAACATTTTGCCTCCTCCTCTGAATGTTCTGGGACCTGCACCTGCAAAGAAGGCAGCATCTCCTGAGCATACCTGATGCAGCAGCAGTTTATAGCTGCTAGGGTAAGAGATTTGCCTGTGCAACTGGAGCCTTCAATGGAGCTGTTACGTCCCTTGGGGATGGGGATTATATTTCTCATTCCTTCTGAAAGGTGATTTCATGCTTCAGGAAGTAAAGAAAGTTGGTGCATTGACAATATAAATGCAGATGGCCCCTGTGTTGATTGACACCAGAGGTCGTAGGAGATGAGTGTCATTTTTACTCTCAATAGATCAGGCAGCCAAGTGAATTAGAGGCTGTTTAAGAATTAGAAAGGTGAAGTTTTGACAGTGCTGTCTCCACCTTGTCTGAAGTCAGTGTCTGAAACGGATATTTCAAGAGGGTTTCTCACAAGGTTTCTGAATGAGCTCACCCACTTTGCTCATAATGGCCAGCATGCCTTTGGATGAGCCATGGCAAGGTTGCTAGTGTGTATCCTTCACCATTAGCCAACTGGCTTTCCCACTCCACTGACTTCTACATCCTTTATCACAAAGTTATCCTCCATGCCTGAAACATACTCCTTCCTCACCTCTGCTTCTTAACTAGTTTCCTTAAAAGCTCAGCTCAAGAATCAGCTTCTCCAATGTGCAGCTTTTCCTTATCCTCCCAGTGGTTAGTGTCTCTACCATGAAATTAATTCATTTTTATTTTGCATATACTTAATATACTTTTATAAATACAGATTGTCTCCTCCAGTTGGATGTAAGCTCCCAGAGGGCAGTGGTAATTTTATTTTTGCCTTTGTACTCTCAGTATCTATCAAGAAGCCTAAATAATAATAAATAATAATATCTAGTGCTTACATACAACTTTGAGATTTTTCAAGAGTACTTTATAAATATTTACTCATTTGATTTTTGATACAACACTAAAATTAGGAAGGTCTTATGATGAGAAATGCTATCCATCTCCAGAGAAAGAACTGATGGAGTCTGAATGATGATCAAAACATACTTTTTAAGCTTCCCTTACTTGTTTGTTTGTTTTTTGTCTGTGGTTTGTTTTTTTTCACAACATGATTAATGTGAAAATGTATTTCACATGACTATACATGTATAATCTATATCAAAATGCTTGCCTTTTCCAAGAGAATTTGGAACTCAGACTTTTTTAAATGGTAAAACCTGTTCTTATATATAATTGGGAAGAATACAAGATATTAAATAAATAAGCAAATGGAGGGGGGAATAATTGATTGATACTACCAGTTCCAGAAAACATGGGTATGTCTATATCAGAGTGGTAAAGCAGGAGAAAAATTAAATTTCTTTTGGTTTCCCCTTTTTCCATGCATCAGAAGAATAAATTTTAACTGACTCCTTTCTTCATACAATATTTGGTTATTTGTAATTATATTTGGTCCAAAAGGAGTCCTTTGGAGGGAAAGATATCTGGATCTGTCCTTTCATGTATGTAAGAAACTCCCCAGATGGTAAAGTTTAACTCTTCAGTAACTGTTAGTCTTAGACTAAGGATTCTTAACCTGGGATCTGTGAACTTGTGGTTTTTTTTAATATATTTTGATCATTATATTTTAACAATAATAGTAATAATAATCACAAAAGCCAGCGTTTATATAGTGCTTTGTAGTTTGCAAAGTTCTTTACATATATTATCTCATTTGATTTTCATAAGAATCCCCTTAGATAAGTGGTATTATTACCCCTGTATTACAGATGAAGAAATTGCGACGCATAAAAGTTAAGTGACTTGTGCTGGCTCACACAGCAAGCAAATGTCTAAGGCAAGATTCAGGCTCGAGTCTTCTGACTGCAGGTACAGCACATTATTCTACTGCTACCCAGACACTTATTTATGCATCTAGCTATCTAAAACTGGTTTCCTTTGTAATCCAATGTATTTCATGCATTTAAAAATATATTTCCAACACAAACACACACAAATTTTTAAGAATCCCCCTGTCTTAGAGATCTGCCTGGGCCACTGAGTTGCTATCACCAGCTGTTGTGCATGCATTAAGCCTCAGTTTCCCTAACTTCAAGTTTGGCCCTCCTCTACATGACATAACTCTTCTACTAGCAGATTGCTAATTCATAAATGTAATAAGATTATGCTACAATGTCTCCGTCAAGAAACTTCAGTCTCTCATATCAGTAAAAAAGAAATAAGGCCCCTTAAGAAAAGTTGCAATAAATAGAAGTAATACCTCTTTCCTATTAACTGCTCTCTCTGGTGCAACTACATCTGTTAGTGGTTTGGGGCACTTGAGCACAAGAAACTCTTTCTGCTGACTAAACAGCACTGAAATTAGCTAAGAAATTAACTAATGCGTTAAGTTTCTTCTTCAGAAGACTTTTTCATTTAGTCTTCTAACTAGTTCAGAGCTCATTCTTCCTCTAGAGTCCATATTATACCCCTTATCAATTTGTGCACATGCTGTGTTATTAAATTTACCTGGCTGGTTATATTGCTAGCAAGCTCTGCTTGCCTTAACAGTCAATGTTTGCTTCCCTTGTTGATGCCCTAAAGTAATAGTAAATATTCCTTATAAGGGAGCAAAAAAGCTGAAGATGAGATTATTTAACCCTAACAAAAAGGAAATGTATGAGACAAAAGGTTGTATAATGATAAGGAAATGGATTTCAGGTCTGGTTAAATGGGTGAATCTTCAGGGTCAAAAAGACATACAAACTAAACTGCCAAAGAAAGAAACAAAGTGGGAGCCTGAGGCCAAAGAGAGAAACACAGACATCAGGTTTTTAGAGGACAGATACAGCAAAAATGAAATTAAGTCAGGCCCATATGAAGTTATAATCAAACTGTCAAGTCCCAGTAAGGGACATAGGGATCAGAATAGCAGGTTGGGGAAGCACTAAAATTCAGAATCACAAACAACAAACCAGGACTAAAAAAAACATTAGCAAAAAAGAAAACCTTAAATACCTGTGATCTTTTCTCCTACATGACTCTGGATTACTAGTTAATCTCTGCCTAACCCATCCATCGGATCACTTCCTAGCAAAGTCCCAGCGCATGGCTCAGAATGGATTTGAACATTTCCAGCAAGTGTGGGGGTGGGGGAGGAAATCTAGATTTGAGATTTGTAGAATTCAAATTAGAATTTCATTTGTGTTGTTGCTATGTACTTAGTACAGAAACAATAGAGAAGTCCCATACTATTCTCCATGAATTATGTCCACATAGTTTGGGGGGGGGGGGACATCAGGGTAGTAGGATGGATGGAAGTTGATGTCATATCAGTGGGTAGCAGCATTTCAGTCTGTTAGCTTCCATATCAGCCCACAATGCCACAAAGCCCCTGCCTGGCACTTGTTTATCCCAGACAATCCATTAAGAACTCAGTCATTCCACAAACATAATCTGAACATCATGTCTATACCAGGTTCTCTTTTTAATTTTTGTCGTTTAGTTTTCTTGATGGCTTTTGTTTTCACATCACATTCATTTGCGAAGTACATTTAAAGCCCATTACAACCTAGTTCCAAATGACCTTTCCAGTCTTATTATAAACTGATCTCTTTCACACATTCTGGGGTCCAACAAAACCTCCTTTGTTCTTCCTCATACATGACATTTCATCCTTTATGCCTGGAATGCACTCCCTCCCTATTTCCACCTTTTAGAATCTCTAGCTTTGTTCAAAGCTTAGCCCATTGCCAGCTTATACATACAGCCTTTCATGATCCTGCAACCCACCCCCATAATTAGTGCCTCTCTACACCAATTCCCCTGAAAGTTTTACAACATTCTGGTTCTGATATGTGAGGTTCTTTCTGGAATCAAACTTCCACATCACTTCCTGACCACCATTTCCAAACCACACTTATAATTTTTAATTCCTCCTTATTTTCCATCTCCTCTCTGTGTGTTATCTTTCCCCTTTTAGAATGCAAGCCTTTTGAGAACAGCAATGTCTTGCTTTTTGTATTTGTATCCCTAGTGCTTAGAGCAGTATTGAGTCACAATAGAAGTTTAATAAACACTTTATCATTCATTTATTTGTCATTTATTGTAAAAATGAGGGAATAATAATGGAGTTGAAATATATACAAAGATCTTCACATAGGAAACAAACAGAAGTTACAGGTGTTGGTAGCTGCAAAGTTAATTGGGAAGGGTATTGTCCTTGGAGTCAGAGGTTTGGATTTCAGGTCTTGTATCTGCTATCTCGTGTCAATATGGTGTAAATGATATCTCATCGCTGGACCTCAGCTTCCTTATCTATAAAATGACATGGTTAGACTAAATGATCTCTTTAGTTCCTTCTAGCTCTAAATTCTAGGATTCTACAAAATGACCAATGGTCAAAGTAATGTGAACCCTAGAAGAACCTTTGAATTTTGGAGGGAGTTCTGGTTTTATGAGTACAAGAAGTTCATTCTCAAGGAATGAAATTGCATTGACCAATGCTATAAATAGTGGATGTCTTAAGGTCTTAGAAAGCTACCTTAAGCTTCTTGCCTAGGATCAGATGGCCAGTAGGTAGTGGGACACAGCATGAAATAAGGTCTTCTTGACTCCAAAGCCACCTCATGGTCATACCAGGCCATGCTATCTCTTAAGAGACCCTTAGATGGGGGTGCAGTGAATAGAGCACTAGCCCTGAAGCCAGGAGGACCTAAGTTCAAATCAATCCTCAGACACTTAACACTTACTAGTTATATAACCTTGGACAAGTCACTTAACCTCAATTGCCCTGCCTTCTCCCCTCCAAAAAGGAGAGAGAGAGAGAGAGAGAGAGAGAGAGAGAGAGAGAGAGAGAGAGAGAGAGAGAGAGAGAGAGAGCTTTAGAGATTGGGAAAGGTCAATGAGGGAACAGTAAGAAAAAGGAAGACTTCTAAGAGGAAGTCTCACTCAGTGGGTAAGATTTTCCATTTGCAGCAAACTTCCTTGGAATTAATCCACAGAATCCCAGGATGCTGGATTTAGAGAAACCCCAAACTCTACTGCCACATTTAACAGGTAAGGAAGCAGAGGCCCAGAAAAGTGAAGGAATTTGCCCCAAGTTATATAATAGATGCATGACATAATCATGACTTGGATTCAAGATACATGACTGTATAAAGTGTACTGTTCTTCCCACCCATCTGACAAAATGAGAGCGGGAAGAATGGGGAATTG
This sequence comes from Gymnobelideus leadbeateri, assembly GCA_011680675.1. Classification (NCBI taxonomy): domain Eukaryota; kingdom Metazoa; phylum Chordata; class Mammalia; order Diprotodontia; family Petauridae; genus Gymnobelideus; species Gymnobelideus leadbeateri. Next base: position 22,079 of record WOXC01010255.1, read on the forward strand.
TTTTAGTTCTGTAAATTTTTATTGATATATTTTGTTTTTGCATCATTTTTATTTTTAAATATATTGCTTCAAATATATTGTGTATACTTATATGTGTATAAGAGCCATCCCTTCCAGAAAAGTATGCTTTATAAGTAAAAGACAGAAAAAGAGGTTTTTTAAAAAAATTTAAAAAATCACCAGAATATAGTGTTTTGACATGATATAGGGTGTTCCACACTCATAGTCATCTACCTCTGCAAAATAAGGGAGGCACTTTCTCATATCACTTTTGCTAGGGGCCTAGCACAGAGGAAGCACTTAATAAGTGCTTCTTTTCATTCATTCATTCACTGGGGTCAAAATTGGTCAATACTCAGTATTGATTTTGGTGGCCAATCTTTCTATTGACATTGCTGAAATTTGAACAAGTGTTACATAGCATTATTTATGTCTTATAGACTGCCAGGAATAAATTCTGATGAAAGTATCCAGAATCTTCCAAACTTTCAAATTCATGAGGCTGTCTCCAGAGCCAGACACAGTCATCTCAAGATGACTGCAGTATCACCTAAGACCAAGCAAAGGCACACAAATCAGAAGAGGCAACCAGATTCCCAGGCATAAGCTTACTGAACAGCTCCAGCTGCTCTTCTGCTGTAATGGGGTAAGGGACCAGGACACCTTCCAAGTTTTGTTGCCTTGTTCTAAAGAATAAAGTCCTTCAGAGGTAAGCATACATTTCCCCAGAAGTGATCAGTAGAACTCAATGTATGCTCCATGTGATTCAACAGATCTGAGTTCAAATCCAGCCCCAGGTACTTTCTAGCTGTGTGACCCTGGGTAAGTCATTTAGCTTAAGTGAGTCAACATTCACTACGTAGACCTTGTGTGCAGTATTTTTGCCTACTTCATACTGTAATCATTTATATGTCTTCCTTTCCTTTATGCATTCTTTATATTTGTTGTTTCTTACAGTCATTCCCTCAAATTCACCTTATACCTGTATCCTCTTTCTATTTATATCCCTTCTAGTTGAACTTTTAGCAGTACAATTTTTAAATACCATCTTCCCACATAAATAGTTCAGTTAGATTGAATCCCTTGTATTTTCTTTTCCCTTTTTACTTTTATAGGCTTCTCTTGGGTCTTGATATTAGAGATGAAATATTTGTTCAATTCTGGTATTCTCCTTATGAAAACTTGAAATCCTTCTATTTCATTCAATGATCATTTTTTCTCCTAGATTATTAGCTCAATTTTGCTGGGTAGGTGATTCTTGGTTGTGGTCCTAGTTCCTTTACCTTCCAGAATATTATGTTCCATGACCTCTGATCCTTTAATGTTGTAACTGCTAAGTCCTGTGTAATTCTGATTGTTTTTTTCTGGTCACTTGCAATATATTTTCCTTGACCTAATATTTTTTGTAATTTGGTTATAATGTTCACTGGAGTTTTTCTTTTGGGATCTCTTTCCTGAGGCAATTGGTAGATTCTTTCAATATCTATTTTGACCTCTGTTGCAGGATATCAAGGCAATTTTCCTTGATAATTTATGCTGTCCAGGTCCTCCTTTTCATTATGGCTTTTGGGTAGTCCAGTGTTTCTATTATTGTCTCTCCTGCATCTATTTTCCAGCTCAATTGCTTTAACAATGAGGTATTTTACATTTTCTTCTATTTTTTATTCTTTTGAATTTTTAATTGATTCATGATGTCTCATAGAGTCATTAGCTTCCACTTGCATAATTCTAAATTTTAAGGAGTTGTTTTCTCTAGTTAGCTTTTGTACTTTCTTCTCATTTGGCCAATGATACTTCTCAATGAGTTGTTTTCTTCAGTTGATTTTTATATCTCCTTTTCCATTTGGATAATTCTACTTTTTAAACAGTTGTTTTCTTTTTCCAAGCTGTTGACTCCTTTTTCATAATTCTCTTACATCACTCTCATTTTTTTCCCAATTTTTCTTCTACTTCTCTTAAATGATTTTTGAGCTCTTTTTTGAGCTCTCCCATGAGTTCTTTCTGGACTTGAGGCCTCTTTCAGGTTTTTGGGGGGATTTTTGTCCATAGGTCTTTTGACATTGCTGTCCTCTTCTGAGTTTGCATCTTAGTCTTCCCTGTCACATAATAACTGTCTGTGGTCAAGTTCTTTTTTGTTGTTTTTTGCTCATTTTTTGACCTTTTTTCTTTCTTTTAAATTTGAGGTCTGCCCCTAGGTGGAAAGGGCACTGTCTCAGATCTTTTTTTGTGCCAAGGGCTACAGGTTCTGGCTGTTTACCTGGTGCCAGCCACACTGATGCTGCTCTGAGGCCCACAGGGGACCCTCATGCCTGGTACTGCACTGAGGGAATGGAGTAGGGAGTGGCTGGTACTACTGGAGGCCATAGGGGTCTGGCAGCTTACCTGGTGTTGAGCTGGGGTCCTAGTACCGACATCAACACACTAGGGTGTGTTGATGCCAGTGGAGTGTTTCTGCGTTTCCCCAGGGATACACTGAAGCACCTAACAGTCTGGCATCTCAAGGCTGTTTGCCCAAGGCTGAGCTGAAGCACAAGGAGGTTGGGCCACTGGAAGATGCTTGCTTACCCAGGACTACACTGAAGCACATGGTTATTCTTGGAATTGGAGTCTACTGGATCTCCTTGCTATGCTGAGACATGGGATCCTTATGGTGGAATTTGCTTGCTCCACCACACTAGGGCTCAGGATCTCCCAGGTTTTCTGAGATGGGGCTTGCTGCTGGCTTACTTGGACACTTCCTTTCTTGGACTGTGCTACCCTTTTACTTAAGTGAGAAAGACCTTTCTTGTCAACCTTCCAACTTTCTCGGGCCAAAAGATTGTTTCATCCCATCCTTTTGCTGGTTCTGCTGTTCCACAATTGCTTTAGGGGAACTATTTTATGGTTGTTTGGAGGTGAATATGGAAGAATTACAGTGATTTGCTGCTTATTCTGCCCTCTTTGTTCTTGGGAGTCTGTGTTATCCTTTCTATAACCCCTCTAATATTGTCTATTCTCACTTTTGTCATTTCTAACATCTTGCTGAGTATAAGGTGAAATCTCAGGTTGATTTTGAAATGTTATTAATAAAATGAAGGTCCCTTCCTGAGACTCACTAAAGGAGTTACCCATAGAAATGCAATCAATTTCAAATAAATTATAAATTCATGTATAACTTTATGGGAGTTTATTTATGGAATGAGTATTAGACATCACCAAGTCTAATTCCTTCAGCTTTTGTTTTTAATTTTCTTCTTTATTGTGAAGTAAATAGCAAACTTCCTAGAGGCATCTAGGTGATGCAGTAGATAGATCACTGGGCCTGGAGTCAGGAAGATATGAGTTCAAATCCAGCCTCAGATACCTTCTAGCTGTGTGACCCTGGGTAAGTCATTTAGCTTCTGTCTACCTTAGTTTCCTAAAATGTTAAATGAGAATAATATTATCACCTACCTCCCAGAGTTATTCCAAGGATCAAATGATATAATACTTGCAAAGATCTTAGCACAGTGTCTGGTACATAATCAGTTATTAATAAATGATTGTTTCCTTCCCTCCATCAATAAATACAAACATTTTAAACAACAAAGAGAAAGAGGAAAGAGGATCAAATGAGAAATTGAACTTGTACTATGTAAATTTTTGGCTTTTTATGAAATACACATATGTATGTATGTATGTATATATGTATATAAAGTTTAATGAGATAGCAACAAATTGTTCTGTATAACTTCTTGCTCTGCATTTTTTCTTGTATAAATAAAAAATACATTTTATATCTATTGCTACCCCCTAACCTGTCATCATCTCTGCCTTTCTTTTCTCTTAGAATGAGTATAGTCAGGCTAAACAGATCAATGCAATGGCCATATCAGAGAATTCATGATTTATTCTGCAGCTCTAAAACTCTCTTATTTCTCTGCCAACAAGTGGGAGGCATGTTTCACCATCAGTCTTTTGAAGTCATGATTAGTCTCTGCCTTGGTCAGAATCCAGAGATCTTTCAGAATTGCTTCCTAGTTTCTAGTTCTTTGCCACAATAAAAAGTGCTGCTATGAATGTTCATTTACTTATGGGTCCATTCCCTCTCCATGCCTAATAGTAGTGACTCCTTAAGAGCAGGGACTGGTTTATTTGTTTTGGCCTTTCTTTGTATTCTCAGTTTTTATACACCTACTATGCCTGGGCCATAGTAGGCTCTTAATAGATGTTTGTTAATTGACTGACTAGGTCAAATGGTATGTGCAGTGCAATGATCTGAGCAGGTATATAGTTATAAATTCTTTTCCAGAATAGTTGGACCAATGCACAACTTCATCAGCAGTGTCTAATGTCCTCAAAAATCTAATGCCCTCAGAAATCCAGGTCTTGATTTGTACAAGTTCAATCAGACTGTAGGTATAAGAAGCAAAATTTGAGCAGTCAGGAGGATCTGAGTTCAAATGTGACATCAGACACGTAACACAAAAACTAGCCACGTGACTTTGGGCAAGTCACTTAACCCTAATTGCCTTACCTTCCCCCCCTCCAAAAAGTAATAATAATAATAATAATAATAAGGAATTGGAAACTGAGGGGGTGCTTATCATTTGGAGAACGGCTCAATAATGATATATATGGTATATAATCATGATAAAATAGTATTATTGTGATGTAAGAAATTATGAAGGGGATAATTTCAGAGAAACTTGGGAGATTTATATGAACTGCTGCATAGTGAAATGAGCAGAAGCAAGAGAACAACAATTTTGTAAAGGCAAACAACTTTAAAGGTCTTAGGAATATTCCAGGGGACTCATGATTAAACATGCGACCCGTGTTTAATGGACATGAGATGGACTCAGAATACATATTGTGGCTTTTTTTTGAAGGGGTAAGGAGCATAGCCCATCCAGGAATTTTTTTTGCTTAATTCTACATGTTTGAAATAGTTTTCCTTGCTTTCTCAGTTTTGGGTGGAAAGGAGAGAGAGAATGTGGACCTGAAAATATAACCTTTAGTTGCCACCTCTTGCCTACTGAATAAAGTATATAAGCCATGCCCTAGTATTTAACTCCCTCCTTAGTCTGGCTCCAGTTTTTATAACCAGTCACATGCTACTCCCCAGGTCTATATTCCTGCCAAACTTGGATATTTTCTGTCCCTCTCATTATTGTCCTGCCCTCTCTTATCACTCTGCCTGTATTCCCATGTCAATTCAATGCATAGAATGGATTCTCCTCCCTCCTATGTTCTCTATTATTTGAAATCATGACTCAAAGGCTACTTCTCCCACAAAACCTTCCCTGGCCAAACCCACTACTTGGGCAAAAGTGAAGTCTCACTCCTCAGATTTCAGCCTCTCAATTGCAATCACCTCATTATCTCTTATCATTGCCATAGTTAGACATTTATTCTTCTTTCTTTCCCCCACCCTTATTATCATTGCTCAGTTGTCTGAGTAATGTCCAACTCATCATGACACCATTTGGGGTTTTCTTTGCAAACATACTGACATTTCTTTCCTCAACTCATTTTATAGATGAGGAAACCAAGGCAAAGAGGGTTAAGTGACTTGCCCAGGTTCACACAGCTAGTGTGTGTCTGAGGCCAGATTTGAACTCAGAAAGATGTCTTTCTGACTCCAGGCCTTACACTCTAACCATTTTACTACCTAGCTGTCCCCTCCCCTACCCTATGAGATTATAAACTCCAGGTGGGCCAGGCCTATTTTCAATCTATATTTTTATTTCTATCTCAGCATAGTGTTTTACACATCATTAGTGCATGTCTTAATAAATCTTTGTTGGAAAACTCTTGTAAAACTTTTAGGTATTAGACACTATGCAATCTGTCTTTCTCCAAGAAAAATAAATAAATAAATAAAACAAGCCTGGGGTCTATAACCCTTTCTCACAGCCTTTCTGGAAAAAAACACACTAATGAAGCATCAGTGGAATCCTTTGCAGCAAATCACCCATCTCTTCTTGTTCTACTCATTTATTTCCTCTGTGCCTGACATTCTGATGGCATTTTGCACTTTCTAGTGGTATTTTGGACTCACGTGGGATGAGTCAGGTTTCCCGAAATAGCTGTGTATGCAAAGTAGGACAGACTTTGTCTCATAAATTCAGATTCAAAGAAAGAAATACGTATTTCCACCTTTTGGCCTAAAGTCCCTATACCTGGATATAGCTACATCAGCAGTCTTTCAGCCAAGGCTTTAATCTCTCCCTGTTTTTGGAATTCTGCAATACCAAGGTACTCCCATTTCTGACTTACTTATAACATCCTATTGGTTTGTGGTAAAGGCATAGTAATCCAAGGTGACCTCCAAGTTTTTAAAGATTTAGATTAGGTTCTATAAGCCATCTTCTTTCTAAATGTGTTGGATCTGAAATTGAAGGCAGAAAGGAGTAATTTTAAGTAAAAAAGTTTCATTATATTTAGTTTTTTTTATTCACTATGGCTTTGTTTTGGGCATTGTTTATTTGTTTTGGTCCAGACCCATAATTTCATTCATATAGAAATTTATGGTGTGTAAACTCTCCAGTGATGCAAATCAACAGCTCATCTCTAAGTTACATTCTTAGAGAGTTGTCCACAACATTGAAAGATTGAGTAATTTACCCAGAGTAGCACAACTAGCATGTCCCAGTAGTAGGACTTGAAATCATATCTTTCTAAATCCAAGTTCAGCCCTCTCCATTATGATTTACTGCATCTCACGGTCATAATGTTAATTCTTTCCCTATGTCCATATTAGAACAATGGATAAGATATAATTCATCTTTGGTTTTTGGAAGTCTAGTACTAGGGTTTCTTTTTTTTTCTTTTTTTTTTTTTTTTTGCTTTTTGGAGGGCAGTTGGGGTTAAGTAACTTGCCCAAGGTTACACGGCTAGGTTTTTGTTTGTGTGTGCATGTGTGTTAAGTGTCTGTGGCCAGATCTGAACTCAGGTCTTTCTGACTCCAGGGCCGATGCTCTACTCACTGCGCCACTTAGCCTCCCAAGTACTAGGGTTTCTTGCCCATGAATAGGATATCGTTGGCATGAAAAGGTACTTTAAGATTGAAAAGGGAGGGGTGGCTAGGTGGCACAGTGAATAGAGCACCAGCCCTAGCTAGAGTCAGGAGGACCTGAGTTCAAATCTGGCCTCGGACACTTAGCATAGAGAATTGGCCATGTGACCTTGGGCAAGTCACTTAACCCCAACTGCCCTACCTTCCCTCCTCCAAAAAGTAAAAAAATATATATTTAAAAGGGAAAAGAAAATATAGTGGACAGAAGTTTAGACTATATACATTTCTGGTTACTTTTGTTGTTCAGTCATGGCCAACTATTCCTGACCCCATGGACCATAGCACATCAATACTGATGGAGTCTTCTTGTCAAGGATGTTGAAGTAGCTTGCCATTTCCTCCTCCAGTGTATTGAGGCAAACAGAAATTAAATGACTTGCCCAGGATCACACAGCTAGTAAGTGTCTAAGGCCAAATTTAAACTCAGATCTTCCTGACTCCAGATCCACTTCTCTATCCACTGAGCCACCTAGCTGCCATATGCATAGATACATACAAAATACACATGTGTGTTTGTAAATATACATGTATGTATTCTGTATACATATGTGTGTACATGTTTGTGTGAGTGTGCATATATATGTATGTGTATATATGAATATAGGTAGGTACACCCACACACACATAAAGTTGTTGCCATTGTTGTTCAGTCATGTAAAATTCTTCATAACTCCATGGACCATAGTATGCCAGTACTGTCCATGGGATTTTCTTGACAGATACTGGAATGGTTTGTGATTTCCTTCTCCAGTGGATTAGGGCAAACAGAATCTAGGTGACTTGCCCAGGGGTCACACAGCTAGTAAGTATCTGAGATCAGATTCTGACTCAGGTCTTCTGAGTTCTATGCACTGAACCACCAATATTTCTCATCTGTTTTTTTCAATTTCTCTGTTTCCTGTATTCATTCAACCACATTGACCACTAAGTCTATGGTTCTGTTTGATCACCAGAGATGCCAGCAATTAATAAATACACATTCTGGTAAGAGTGTGAATAATTTAGCATGACTTGTCCTCATTACTGGCTTCTTATACAAAGACAGCTAGTGGTACAGTGAATGGAGCACTGAGTTTGGAGTCAGGAAGACCTGAGTTCAAATATGACCTCAGACACTAACTAACTGCATAACCCTGAGAAATTTGCTTAATCTCTCTTTGCCTCAGTTTCCTTAACTGTAAAATAGACATCATATTCCAAAATTGTTGGGAGGATCAAATAAGATAGTATTTGTAAAAGCTCTTAGCACAGTACTTGGAACATATTAAATACTATATAAACACTTATTCCCTTCCCTAGAAGAGAAAGCATTGGGGAAATAAGGGGTAATGTTTACATTTCTCTAACTCTATTTAAGTCAGTACTATCAATTCTGTTTTTAAATAACTTAGTTTTTAATTTTAAGTAGTATTTTTAAGTGTAAACAATTTATTGAATCCTAGAGGCTGAATGGAATAGTGGTTAAAAAGCTTGCCTTAGAGTCAAGAAGACCTGGGTTTGAGTCCTACCTGGGACACAGAGTAGCTGCATGACCCTGGGCAGATCACTTGATCTCTCCCAGCCCAAACCCAGCCATCTAAGATTAGCAATTGTAGCACAACCATTAATATGCATTGCTAGAAGGAATTTCCTCCCTGGAAGTTCCCAATACCAATGAAATTCTAGGTCTTATTTAAAAAATAAAAATACATGACCAACCTGCCATAGAAATCTTACTATTTAAAGACAATCAGACCTGAAATTTTGCTACCCATTAAATTGTCATAAACCTGAAACAATGACTTGTGTATAACTTACACAGGATGGTGAGCCGTTCTTAAGAAATGCTTTTTTTACTTTAATTTTTTAATTAAATTTTATGTTTATTTTTAGTTTACAACATTCATCTTCACAAGATTTTGAGGTACAAATTTCTCCCCGTATTTACCCTACCCACCACCCCAGAACAGTGATCCCACTGAATACCTCCTTCCCCAATCTGCTCTCTCCTATATTCTCCCTCATTTCCCACCCAACTTTCCAGTAGAGTAAGATGGATCTCCATATTCCAGTGTCTGTATATCTTATTTCCCACTGCATGTAAATAATAATAATGATAATAATAATAATTTTATTAACATTTGATTTTAAAACTTTGAATTCCAGATTCTTTCCCTTCTTGCCTCATCTCCCACCCTTACTGAGAAGATAAGCAATTCAGTATAGGTTGTACATGTGTAGTTATGCAAAACATTTCCATAGTGGATATATTATGAGACTGACTATATTTCCCTCCATCCTATCCCACCCCCCACTTTTTCTATTTTTCTACTTTGACCCTGTCCCTTTTCAAAACTGTGTGCTACCCTCCCCCCCCAATCTACCATCCCTTCTATCATCCCCCCTCTTATCTCTTTCCCCCCTACTTTCTGATAGGGTAAGATACCCAATTGAGTGTGTATGTTATTCCATCCTTAGGCCAAATTCAATGAGAATAAGGTTGACCCATTCCCTTTTGCCTTCCTGTTCTTCCCCTCTATTGTAACAGCTTTCCCTTGCCTCTTTTATATGAGATAGTTTGCCCCATTCTGTCTTTCGCCCATCTCCTCTCATTATATTCCTCTTTCACCTCTTAATTTCATCCTTTAAGTATCATCCCTTCCTATTAAATTCGACCTGTGCCCTCTATCTATGTATACCTGTAAACATATATGCACACATTCACATATGTATTCATATACCCATATACCCTTCTTCCACTATTTTCATACCAAGAAAGGTTTCATCAGTTACAGCTATCGTTTTTCCATGTAGGAATGTAAATAGTTCAACTTTGATAAGTTCCTTATGCTTTCTTTTCCTTGTTTACCTTCTCAAGCACCTCTTGCTTCTTGTGTCTGAATGTCAAATTTTCTATTCAATTCTGGTTTTTTCATCAAGAATGCTTGAAAGTCCTCTATTTCACTGAATGACCATATTCTCCCCTGAAACATGATACTCAGTTTTGCTGGGTAGGTGATTCTTGGTTTTAATCCTAGCTCCTTTGACCTCTGGAATATCATATTCCAAGCCCTTTGATCCCTTAATGTAGAAGCTACTAAATCTTGTGTTATCCTGATTGTGTTTCCACAATATTCAAATTGTTTCTTCTTGGCTGCTTGTAATATTTTCTCCTTGATCTGGGAATTCTGAGACCTGACTATAATATTCCTAGGAGTTTTCTTTTGGGGATCTTTTTCTTTTTTTTCTTTTGGGAGGACAATTGGGGTTAAGTGACTTGCCCAAGGTCACACAGCTAGTTTTGTGTGTCTTGTGTCTGAGGAAGGATTTGAACTCAGGTCCTCCTGACTCCAGGGCTGGTGCTGTATTCACTGCACCACCTAGCCACCCCTGGGGATCTTTTTTCAAGAGGTGAATGGTGAATTCTTTCAGCCTCTATTTTGCCCTCTAGTTCTAAGGCATTAGGGCAATTTTCTTTGAGAATTTCTTGATGGATGATTTCTAGGTTCTTTTTTGATCATGGCTTTCAAGTATTCTGATAATTTTTAAATGATCTCCCCTGGATCTATTTTCCAGGTTAGTGGTTTTTCCAATGAAATATTTCACATTGCCTTCTTTTTCATTTGTTTGGATCTGTTTAATGGTATCTTGATTTCTCATAAAGTCATTAGCTTCCATTTGTTCCAATCTAATTCTGAAGGAATTATTCTCTTCAGTGAGTTTTTGAAATTCTTTTTCCATCTGGCAAATTCGGCTTTTTAAGGCATTCCCTCATTGGCTTTTTGGGCCTCTTTTGCCATTTGAATTAGTCTATTTTTTTTGTTTTTTTTCTTTTTCTTATTATTAAACAAATGCTTTATTAACTTCTGTTTTACATCATTCATTTTCGCCAGATTTTGAATTACAATCATTTTCCCCCCGTTATTCCCCTACCCAACCTCCCAGAATAGCAGTCCCACAAGATATCGCTTCCTCCAATCTGCTCTCTCCCATGCCTTCTCCCATACCCCCTTCGACTTTTCCATTAGAGGAAGGTGAATCTTTGTGTCCCAATGCCTGCACATCTTATCTCCCAATTATAAGCAAAAGAGTATTAATAATAGTATTTATATATATTTGAAACATTTAATGTTAAGACCTCAACTTTCAGATCCATTCCCTTCCTCCCTTGTCACCCATTCCCTATGGGGAGATAAGTAATACAGTATATGTTGTACATGTCTAGCTATGGAAAACATTATCATAGTAGATATATTGTACAAGGCTGCTTACAATTCCCTCCCACTCATCCCACCCCCCACCTGATCCATTCCCCACATGATCCTGTCCCTCTTCTATAGTGGGTTGAATTAGTCTATTTTTAAAGTGTTATTTTCTTCAGTCAGGTTGTTGACTTACTTTGTCATGATTTTCTTGCATCATTCTCATTTCTCTTCCCAATTTTTCCTCCACTTCTCTGACTTGGTTTTCAAAATCCTTCTCGAGTTCTTCTATGGCCTGTAACTAATTTATATTTTTCTTGGAAGCTTTTGGTGCAGGAGTTCTGACCTCCTAGTCTTCCTCCCATTCCATGCTTTGATCCTTTTTGTTCCCAAAAAGGGAATCTAAGGTTTGATTGCTGTGCTTGCTTTGCTTCCTTTGCTTGCTCATGTTGCCTCTCAGCTACTTGACTTTTGAGCTTTTTGCCATAGTAGAACTCTGCTTCCAGAGAGGATAACTTTGTCCCAAATCACTGTGGTTTTTGCAGCTGCCAGGGCTCTTAGTTGGGTGCCCTCTTAGAAGCCTCCACAGGCTCTGGCACCTGATCGCATACCCCAGGACCTCTACCAAGACAGCAATCCAGATCCAAGCAGGTTAAAGCAAGTGCAATTACCCTCTCAGAATGTTCGGTTGGTCCCCCTATGATCTATAGGCCAAGAACTCTGAAGCAGCCACATGGCAGGGGCTCCAGGGCCACCATACTTCTGCCTCTTCTAGCTCTGGCCAGACCATGCCATCCCCACCCCCACAGTTCCAACAGAGTTCTATACTGACCTTTTACTTGTCTTTGGCATTTATGGATTAATAATTCTGGAAACTGCCACAGCTGCTAGTGATCCACTCTCCTGAAGTCCTGCTCCAATGGCTGCTGGTTGGAGCTACCCTGAGGCTAAAATCATGGGCTCACTAGGAGCTGGGATCTGCTCCCAGCCACTGCAATGGACCCTTCCTGTCCTCCTGCTAGTCTGCCTTTAGCGGGAGATTTGTTTCTCTCTGTCATTTTGTAGGTTCTGTAGCTCTAAAATTTGTCATATTTTATAGGTATTTGAGGTGGTTTGGCGGGGAGCTTTCCTGCTTCTATGCTACCATCTTGACTCTGTCCTGAAACCCATGTTTCTTAATGCAGATGTTTAGGGATTCTAACAAACTCTTTTGGATGATGCCACTAGATATCAGATAATCACAAAGGTCTTGAAACCAGAACTAGAATAGTCCTTCAGGGTCACCTGTTCTAACCTCCTAAAAATAGTATAGAATACTAGAACAAGCACTAGCTTTGGAGTCCAAGGACCTGAGTTCAGATCTCATCTCAACTGCTTAGGACTTAGGACTTTAAGCAAGCCATTCATGTCCCTACAGCTCAGTCTTCTAGGTGGCACAGTGGATAGAGAGCTGGGCTTGGAGTCAGGAAGACCTGAGTTCAAATCCAACCCCTGGCAGCAACTAATTGTGTGATCCTGGGCAACTCATTTCACCCTGTTTGCCTCAGTTTCTTCATCTGTAAAATGAACTGGAAAAGGAAATGGCAAACCACTCCAGTGCCTTTGCTACAAAAACCCCAAATGATGTCACAAAGAGTCAGAGATGACTTAAATGACTGAACAACAACAAAACTGGATGAGTGGATCTATCTAGTCTCTTCCAGTCTTCCAGATGAGTATATTCTTTCATAAGACAGCCTATTCAATCATCAAGCAGCCTTAGCTATAAACTCTTTCTTATACTGATCTGCAATAGGCCCTCTTCTATCTCCCATCCACTGGTCTTAGCCCTCCCTTTAAATATTTGATAACATCCTGGAGATCAAAACCTTTGGTACTTAATGTGGAGGCCAAGATATTAATATCCACAGACCCCATGAACCTCTGCAGACCATAATTACAGGCAGGCTGTCCAGGATTTGACCAGAGAACTAAACTAGGGTAGATGAGTCCATCTTTGTTTGAGATAACGTCTTAAAATAATGTTTTCAATTCCAGATTCCACATACAAAGAGGGAGAGAGAAATGTGAAGTATTCTCTATAATAGAGCTTACGGTGCGCTCTGCAGATTCCAATCCAAATCAGAAAGAGGTGCAATAAAATCTATGCCAAGATTATTCCCAGGCCCATTGAGCATCTTCCTCTAGGGCCTGGGTTGCCACAATTGAATTTAAATTGGATTTGACTTTATAGGATCAAATAAATTAGAAAACCTCTAGTGCTTACCTGAAAGGTGAGAGCAAAGTTGTTTAGAATCCCAAGCACTCCACTTATATGTGTGCTTCAGGGTGGGAAAAGAAAGACAGAAACAGAGATAAAGAAATCAAGACTGAGAAGGAGGCAGAGTGAAATGCAGAGGAAATTTTCATCCTTGGAGAGCATGCACACACTAATGCAAACACACAAATGTCACCTAGCATTCTCGTCCTTTACTGATGGAGTCCAAGTGAAAGGAGGTTTAAACTATAAATGAAAGCAAGAGCTTCTCACAAAATGTTGTTGTGTTGTTAGGAGGCTATGCCCAATGGATAAAGCACAGAACCTGGAGTCAGGAAAACCTGAGTTCAAATCTGATCTCAGATACTTACTAGCTATGTAACCTTAAGGAACTGCCTCAGTTTTCTCATCTATACAATGGGAATAATAATAGCACTACATCCTAGAATTATTTTGAAGATCAAAAGAACAAATATTTTCAAGGTATTTTGCAAACCTTAAGGCATTATATAATTAGTAGCTATTATTAATATTATTGTTATTTATTAATTAGTTTCCTATTTTAAAACTCCTTGCAGTGAAACAAAAAAAAATGTGGAGTCACCTTCTCTGTAAATATTTGTAAACAGTATATCAATCCATTTTGCAAGTGAAAAAATGAAGCTGAGAGAAATAAAGTGACTTGCCCAGGGTCACATAGCTACTAAATGGTAAAGGCAGATTTTCAACTCAAGTCTTCCCTAATTCAAAGTTAATACTCCAGCCATTGTGCAAGCTATTGAGTGCTTGCTATGTTCTAAGTACTATTCTATGTGATGAGGATACCAATTTAACAATAACAATTGCTGCTAAGCCTATGAGGAAGGGTTGTTTGTCTTTTCCCTCTCCACTAAGATAGTCCTCTCATTTCTACATCAAGGTACATAAGGACTATGTACAATCCTGGAGGAAAACTTACCCTCAGAGAGAGGAGTTAGGCTCTTTTGTTGTCTCTGGTTCTTTATGCCTCCACATTTGTCCCTTAGGAAAATTACTTGAAGCTTAGATTAATGGCTATGATTTCTCCAAAATGGAGTGAGCAGAAAAGTACTTGAGGTAGAAGAGAGATCAGGTATAGGACAGGTATTTCTTTCCTCAACACAAAAGAAAAGTTAAATAAACACAGAAGACTCACAAGTGTATTTTGACAGAAAAAAATTATGCAAAAGTCATTAATAATCAATATTACACTTTCCTGGAAGACTGAGACTTAAATAACAAACCATAAAGCAATTTGTCAGACTGAACTGGCATTTACCATTTTACCTCGACTCTGTACTATCTAAACAATTTCCTCCAGGTCCACGTCTTCTGCAAGGTCAGGCCCAGGGTTGGGCTCATCATCCTATTGGTGGTCATCCTGTCTGATTCACAAACTCCTTTTGCTGCCCATACATCTCTGATTAAGACCCAGAAGCTCCAGATCTTTAATGACTGCCTCTAAAACTGGAAATCTTCATTTCAGGATTGTTCTCCAATCACTTATTCTCCGGGAAAGAATACAAACTGGACAGGAATCCAAGGCACCAATTCAAGTTCATCTAAGCCAAAACATATGGTAAAATACCCTGTAGTAGCAGTTTTCCATTTTTCCCAAGGTAGAGGAAGGAAACCCAGGGAGAGAAAATGACTTGCCACATCATTTGTTGAGGGTACAGAGGATGGAACTGTCATCTTTTCTTTAAAAAAAAAAAAACTTGTTTATTTTTAGTTTTCAACATTAATTTCCACAAGATTTTGAGTTACAAATTTTCTCCCCATCTTTTTCCTACCCTCCTCCCCAAAATAGTGATCCTACTGAATACCCCTTCCCCCAGTCTGCTCTCTCTTACATCCTCCCCCATGCGCCCTCTGACTTTCTAGTAGGATAAGATGGATTTCAATACCCAGTGCCTGTATATCTTATTCCCCCCTTGCATATTTTTTTAAAAATTAACATTTCTTTTTAAAACTTTGATTTCCAGATTCTTTCCCTTCTTCCCTCATCACCTACCCCTATAGGGAAGAGAAGTGATCCAATATAGGTTGTACATGTATAGTTACACAAAACATTTCCATAGTAGATATATTGTGAAAGACTAACTATATTTCCCTCCATCCTATCCTGCCCCCACACATTCTGTTTTCTACTTTGACCCTCTCCCTTTTCAAAAGTGTGTGCTTCTAACTACTCCCCATTCTGCCCTCTCTTTTATCATCCATGCTCTTATCCCCTTCCCCCCTACTTTCCTGTAGGGTGAGATACCCAGTTGAGTGTGTATGTTTTTCCCTCCTTAAGCCAAATTCAATGAGAGTAAGGTTGACCCATTCTCTTTTGCCTTACTGTTCTTCCCCTCCATTGTAACAGCTTTCTCTTGCCTCTTTCATATAAGATAATTTACCCTATTCTATCTCTCCCTATGTCCTTCTTTCATTATATCCCTCTCTCACCTCTTAATTTTATTTTTTAGATATCATCCCTTTCTATTCAACTAATACTATGCCCTCTGTCTATGTATACATATACACATATATACACACTCACATATGTATTTATACACATGCACCCTCCTATATAAACATATAAATGTGTATATATACATATATTCCCTTCAACTATCCTCATACTGAGAAAAGTCTCATGAGTTACAATTATCATTTTTCCACATAGGAATGTAAATAGTTCAATTTTAATAAGTTCCTTATGATTTATTTTTCCTGTTTACCTTCTCAAGCTTTTCTTTCTTCTCTTATTTGAGAGTCAAATTTTCTGTTCAGCTCTGGTTTTTTCATCAAGAACACTTGAAAGTCCTCTATTTCATTGAATGACCATATTTTCCCCTGAAACATTATACTGTCTTGCTGGATAGGTGATTCTTGATTTTAATCCTAGCATCTTTGACCTCTAGAATATCATATTCCAAATCCTTCAATCCCTTAGCGTAGAAGCTGCTAGGTCTTGTGTTATCCTGACTGTGTTTCCACAATATTCAAATTATTTTTTCCTGGCTGCTTGTAATATTTTCTCCTTGGCCTGGGAACTCTGGAATTTGGCTATAATATTCCTAGAAGTTTTCTTTTGGGGGTCTTTTTCAAGAGGTGATGGGTGGATTCTTTCGATTTCTATTTTGCCATCTCATTCTAAAATATCAGGGCAATTTTCCTTGAGAATTTCTTGAAGGATGATTTCTAGGTTCTTTTTTTGATCGTGGTTTTCAGGTAGTCCAATAATTTTTAAATTATCTCTCCTGGATCTATTTTCCAGGTCAGTGGTTTTTCCCATGAGATATTTCACATTGCCCCCTATTTTTTCATTTGTTTGGATCTGTTTTATAGTATCTTGATTTCTCTTTTTTTTAAGCAATTGGGGTTAAGTAACTTGCTCAAGGTTACACAGCCAGTCATTAATTATATGTGGGTGCTCATTTTCTGAGGCTGGGCCCGATTCTGGATCATCCCAACTCCTGGGCCAGTGCTCTTACTCACTGTGCCACCTAGCCGCCCCTTTGATTTCCCTTAAAGTCACTAACTGTCATCTTTTCTAAAGTCCACTGAGTTAATAGCCCATCTCACTCTGTGTTTAGTAAGGGAATTGCTTCATCATCCAAGATGCAAGTCTTTCAATGATGGGCCACAAATGCTCCTGGCAGTGACTATAATGAAAGCTTAGCACTCCAACATGGATATTCTCCAATCCAACCCAGCTGTATGAAGGCAAAAGTGAAATAACCCCTGCCTTCAAGGAGCTTACATTCTACTGGAGGGGGAGGGCATATAATACATTCACTAATAAGTGAAAGACTATGGAAAGAACACTAGCTCTAGAGTTATAGGACTCAGGTCCAAATACTGCACCCTGATCATTATTACCTGTTTGGTCTTACACAAGCCATTCATAGGACCTCAGTTTTCTCATCTATAAAATGGAGATGAACTAGATGTCCTGTGAAGTCCCTTCTAATTATAAATCTATAATCCTAAGTAAGATAAATTATATAAAAAGTAAATACAGAATGATGTCAGTGGGTTGGGGCTCAGTCTAACAACGGAGGTTCTCATCTGTCAGGAGCTATCTAAGCTGCAGAAGAATGGATTATATGGTCTCCCAAAAGCCTTTCCATATTTATTTTTCTAGCTTCAGAATTACCCTGGGGGGCAGAGCTAAAATGACGGAGTAGAAACAGCATTTCCAATGTGCTCTGCCCCACACAAATATCAAACAATGTGAAAAGGGACTCCAAACAACTTCTGGAGCCCCAGCACCCACAGAATGGCACAGAGAAGCTAACCTCCTGCTGAGGACAGCCCAGCAGCCCTGCAGGGAGTGGCCATTGCAGCGCTCTGAGAGCAGGCAGCACAGCGCACTGGGAACCTACAGCACAGCTCACAGAGCCAAGCCCAGGTCCGCGGTTTTAGCCCCAGGGCGGCCGGGCCTCCAGCCGGCTGGAGGGACCCCAGAACACCAGCAATTATGGTGATTACAGAATTATCAGCACAGATATGCCTAGGACAAAGTGAGAGGTTAGTGCCCTATGGACTTTGGAACCATTATTTGGGGAACTCATGGCTTCCTCCCCTGGGGACGAAAAGCTGCTGAAGAAACAGCTGCACAGAAGCCATTTTGCAGCTTCAGTAGTGGCTCTAGCTCCTGGTCTTCGAATTGTAGGGAGATCCAGCAATCAGTCTGGGGGTTAATCGCTCTTGCTTTAAATTGCCTGGATCTGGATTGTGGTCTGGGGGGGAAGTTTGGGGTGGGTATCCAACTTGCCAGAGTGGGTGGAGGCTTTACAGAGGCCACCCAACTGGTGGAAGTTGTGAAGACCCCATGTTTGGGCGGAAGCTCCCCTGTCTGGTGGCAGAGTCCTGCTGTGGCAACAAGCCCAAAAATCAAGTAATTAAGTGGCAATATGCCTAGGCAAATGAAACAAAATAAACAGAAAAGTTCAACATTGGACTCCTATTTTAGGGGCAAAGAGGCTCAAAGCATGGAGGAGGACTGTGAGGTCCGAACTCCTGCACCAAAAGCCCCAAGTGAAAATACAAGCAGGCTACAGGCCATAGAGGACCTTAAGAAGCAGATAAGAGAAGTGGGGGAAAATTTGGGAAGAGAAATGAAAAAGATGCAAGAAAAGTATGAAATGACAGTCAACAGCCTGACTGAGGAAAATAACACCTTAAATAATAGACTAACTCAAGTGGCAAAAGAGGCTCAGAAAGGTAATGAGAAGAATGCCTTAAAAAGTCGAATTTGCCAGATGGAAAAAGAATCTCAAAAGCTCACTGAGGAGATTCATTCCTTCAGAGTTAGACTGGAGCAAATGGAAACTAGTGACTTTATGAGAAATCAAGATGCTGTTAAGCAGATCCAAACAAATGAAAGATTAGAAGGCAATGTGAAATATCTCATGGGAAAAACCACTGACCTGGAAAATAGATCCAGGAGAGATAATTGAAAAATTATTGGACTACCTGAAAGCCATGATCAAAGAAAGAACCTAGAAATCATCCTTCAAGAAATTCTCAAGGAAAATTGCCCTGATGTTTTAGACCCAGTGGGGGAAATAGAGGTTGAAAGAATCCACAGATCTCCTCCTGAAAAAGATCCCAAAAAGAAAACTCCTAGGAATATTATAGCCAGGCTCCAGAACTCCCATATCAAGGAGAAAATACTTCAAGCAGCCAGGAAGAAACAATTTCAATATTGTGGAAACACAATCAGAATAGCCCAGGACCTGGCAGCTTCTACACTGAGGGATCGAAGAGCATGGAATATGATATTCCAGAGGGCAAAAGAGCTGAGATTGAAGCCAAGGGTCACTACCCAGCAAAACTGAGTATCTTGTTTCAGGGGAAAATATGGTCATTCAGTGGAATAGAGGACTTTCAAGCATGCTTGATGAAAAAACCAGAGTTGAATAGAAAATTTGACATTCAGACTCAAGAAGCAATAGATTCTTGAGAAGGTAATCAAGGAAAAGAAATCAAAAGGAACTTATCAAAGTTGGACTATTTACATTCCTACATGGGAAAACAATAACTGTGTTTGATGAAACCTTTCTCATTATGAAAATAATTGAAGAAGGGTACATGGCATATGTTCACAGGTATACATGGATAGAGGGCACAGGTTGAATTTGATGGGAAGGGATGATTTTTTTTTTTGGAGGGCAATTGGGGTTGGGTGACTTTCCCGGGGTGCTGGGTTTTTGTTTGTGTGTTGGGTGTCTGGGGCTGGATCCGAGCTCGGGTCCTTCTGATTCCAGGCCCAGCGCTCTGCTCACTGCGCCACCTAGCTGCCCCAAGGAAGGGATGATTCTTAAGGGGTGAAGTCAAGAGGTGAGGGAGGAAAGTGGCAAGAGGAGATGGAGAGAGACAGGGTAGGGTAAACTATCTCATGTAGAAGAGGCAAGCGGAAGTAGTTGCAGGGGAGGGGAAGAACAGGAAGGCAAAAAGGCAAAAGCATATTCTCATTGAAGTTGGCTCAAGGAGAGAATCACATACATACTAAATGGAATATCTTACCCTCACTCACTCTCCTGAGTAGGGGAAAGGGGATGAGAGGGGGGATGATGGAGGGGAGGGCATTCTGGGGAGAGGGGAGGTTAGAAGTACCCACTATCAAAGAGGGACAGGATCAAATTAGGGAATGGACCAGGTGGGAGGTGAGACAGGTGGGAGGGAAATATAAGCAGTCTTTTACAATATATCTACTATGGTAATGTTTTGCATAGATATACATGTACAACACATACTGAATTGCTTATCTTCTCAGAGGGAGTGGGTGACAAGGGAGGAAGGGAATGGATCTGAAAATCGAAGTTTTAAAATTAAATGCTTCATAAGATGTCCAGGCCAAAAAAAAAAAAAGAATTACCCTGAATTCAACACTAAGTACTGTAAATAATGGGGAAACCTGTCTCCTTTCTTCAAATGTCTAAGTTTACTTTTTCCATGATCTTTAAAAAGATGGGTCATAATGAGGGAGTGTTAGGTTGTGGTCCTCCCCTTCCCCATCAGTCAAGGAAGTCAAAGCCCTATCAAAGATATTTGCAATAATTCTGTTAGATGTATTTGTTGATAAGTTTATCTCATGAAGATGGGAGGAAGGCACAAGGCTTCTAACATGTATATAATAATAATGGAAAAAGAAGGTGGCTAGACAATGGGAATACCAGGCAGAGATTTCCTGAAATTCTATATAAACATTACTACTATTCAGACTTGCTCCTGCATCCTGTGGAAATATCCCGTTTTATATCATGAGCTGATGCACAGACACAGAATGGACCCTGAGCGTTACAGGATGGCTGGAAATGCCTATGTAGGAGAACATAAAAGTGCACTTCCTGCTCCCAAGACTAAACCAACTCAAGAGGAGGGAGGAAATGCTTCTTAGACATACCACAAGGTGATACTCTCAAGCAAGGCAGGCTGAGCTATCAATCACCTCTGACCATAGGGACCTGTTTGCACACAGTAGGGAAACTCACTTCCCCTTCCCTTCATGTGGGCATGGCTGCTTTAGCATTTCTTCTCTGGAGATCTGGCCTTCCTCTCAAACTCCAGTACTCTCTGCTTTTCCAGGGGAAAGGAAAAATTTCTGTTCCACTTAGTTTTCTCACTTCTAGGTCTGTACTGACTTTCATTTACCAAGAATATCTTCTCAGAGTTGGATCTGTTTCTTTAGGTCCCTTTCATAAGTACCCTAAATAACCCAGGAAATGTAATAAATTCTCATGTCTCTTACATTTCTAGCTTCAAACCCTTATGCAGCTTGCAAATAGAATTTACAAAACTTTGATAATTTAGATCTCCTTCCCTTCTGAGTTACAGATATTGTCAAGCAGAGTCAGAATCTCTGAACAATACATTTTATGAAGGTAAGCTTTTTTTAATCTAGATTGAAAGTAACAAGTAAGGAACAAACAAGTTTGTATATGCCTGGCTATTTTCACTAATAGCCAGAAAGAATAAGCAGCTTTCTCTTGGACAGAGGTTCTCAACTTGGGATTCATGAATTTGGATTTCTTGATATTTTGATATCTATTTCAATATAATTGCTTTCTTTCATCATCCTGTGTGTATTATTTTATGCATTTAAAAATAGCATTCCCAGAAAGAGTCCATAGGTTTCACTAGACTGCCAAAGGGCACACAGAAAGGTTAAGAATCTCGCCCCCTAACATGTATAAGAGATTACCAGCTCCCAGGAGAGTGACCTTTCCTAAAAAGAGAGTTGGAAGCAACCCAGTGGCATTAAGCCAAGAGGATGTCTCTCTCACCATGCAAAGCTGAAAACCTTGGCTACCCAGTTCTCAAAAGGTTTAGTATCATCCCCACTGTCTGTAATGTGGATATTTCTTTCTTCTCCCAGCCCTAACTCTGCAGGTCCCGATAACTTATCTTTTAGCAACTACTCCTAATGGCTCTTCTCACTCATCTCCCCATTTATAATGTCTTCTTGCTTCTTCCTCCCACCAACTTCCCTCCAAGGTCAAGGTCAAGAGCAGAACTTCAGATTTAGAATGTCAGAGCTAGATCCTAATGACTTGAGAACCAATGGTTATGTTTTCAATGTGTAAGATGTACATACATCTTAGGAAATCAGCAAATACTACAAATCAGGGCCTGATTTATTGTTCTGTTGATTGTCTAGACTAAATCAGGTGATGGAGAAAATGTTAATAATACGGATTTAGCTTAAAAGTGTATCCTGCATACATTTTCTTCGGAGAGCCATTTTAGTTTCATATCCTTAGCAACCATCTGTCTAGCTAACCAGTTCCTTCACCCAAGTTTCTGCCTCTTGTGGGCCTGCCCACATCCAGGTCTACATTGCAAGGATACAGACACATCTTCAAAAGTGTGTATTTCTATACAACGTAAGTATATATTATCTTAAGCAGTTTTGATCCTCACTGGAATGGGATAAAGGGAGTCCATGACTGGAACAAGGATTCTAGGATTAAAACTCACCACCATGGGGTGGCTAGGTGGCACAGTGAGTAAGAGCATCGGCCCCGGAGTCGGGATGACCCGGGATTGGTCCCGGCCTCAGAAAATGAGCACCCACACATAAATAATGACTGGCCATGTAACCTTGAGCAAGTTACTTAACACCAATTGCTTTAAAAAAAAAACTCACCACCATTTCTCAGACATTCAACTCTAAAGGAACTATACTAGGTGGTACAGGAAGAGGACAAAATATAAAATGTATTTTCTATATGAAGCAGCATTGTAAGAGACATGAACAAAAAATGTATTCCATAATCTTATTTGGTAACTTAATCAGTGTCTCTCTCCCCAGAATCCTGATCTACTAAAATAAATTGATTTGGTCATATGTGAGGTCTGATGGTCATGATCAAATATCATCAATTCCTTTGATCCCATCATTTTGTAAACCAACTTGTCTCTTGTTCCATCCTCCTGTTCAAATGAATCATTGCCCCCCCCCAAGGCTATGTAAAATTAAGAATTTCTAATCATTTTAAACTATTTCTTGCTAATGGTTCAGCCCATGTTCATGAGACCTTATTATGATCAACCATTCAGCCTAAATTAGGGCCCTCTTCTGTTCCAGACACTGTGTAAGGTGTTAGGGTTACAAAAAGATGAGGAAACAGCCTCTTCCCTCAGGAAGTTTACATTCAATTGGAAGAGATAACAGATACACATATATCTGGGTAGCTCTTATTGGGATAACATCCAGTAATATCTCATCAGACTTAGTACCCCCACCTCTGTGTTCTGGAAAGCCATAAATGTGTTTTAATCAACAACTGTTTCCATTTATAACTTTGGCATTTGTTACCAAAAAAAAGATCTTTTTTCCAAAATGGAAGATCTCATGAACTTCTGGTTTCTAATCAATGTCATGATTCTGTAATTGTCCCACCAATCAATTAATTAATAAATATTTATTAAGCACCATTGTGATTTAGGCACTCTGCTCACTGATGATTTTACAGACATACAGACATAAAAGTGAGAAAATGCCTGCCATCTAGAAGCTCAGAGTCTAATGAGGTTTAGGTAGCTATATACACAGATAAATAGAGAATTCATACAAAATTAATAAGAATTGATTTAAAAGAATGGGAAGTGGATCAGTAAGAGTGTTGAAGGAAGTAGTGTTCATAGCTGCTTTGCCTGGATAAGTAAAGGTTTTGTAGGGGGGGAGCTTTGTTTTTTTTTTAAAGATCTAAGTTATTTGGGCATATTGCTAGGCAGAAGAAAAGGAGCTATCATATAAGGAAATGCTAAAAAAAACAGTATCAAGGAGTGATGATCAAAGGGACAGACTCCTAGATGGTACAGGAAAGAGTGGAATCAAGAGCATAGATAGATGTATGGCCTTGGCAAGAAGGGTTACCTCATCAGATACTAGAATAAAGGAAAAAAGAACTGGGGATAAAGTGAAGGTGATTTTTAAGAGTGAAGTCTTGGTATAGCTAGGTGGCACAGTATATAGAGCACCAGCCTTGGGGTAAAGAGGACCTTAGTTCAAATCTAACCTCAGATACTTAATAACTGTGCTACTCTGGGCAAGTCACTTAACCCCAATTGCCTCCAAAAAAAAGAAAAAGACTTAAGTCCTATGGGTACTGATTGACAGGGTGCCAAAATCTCAGAAAACGAGGCTATGAGAAAATATGAAGGGCATCATTAGGTATGGTCAAGGACTCATCTCCACCACTAACCATACCCTTAATATACTGTGTACCTATTACTTCAAGTAGATTATAGCACAGTACATGTCTTTTCCAGGGTTGCACATACACATACACAAACACCTATACACATGCACACAAATGCACATACATACATACATGCATACACACACACACACACAAACACACATGACACAAAGGGGAAGATTTTTTTTTTGCTTTTTGGAGGGCAATTGGGGTTAAATAACTCGCCCAAGGTCACACGGCTAGGTTTTTGTTTGTGTGTGTTAAGTGTCTGAGGTCGGATCCAAACTCAGGTCCTTCTGACTCCAGGGCCGACGCTCTACTCACTGCGCCACCTAGCCCGCCCTCTCCCTTCTTTTTTAAAACACAAACTTCTTTTGTCACATTATAACAGTCCCCATTATAACAGGCATCACCCCAGAAGCTAAGGCTTTCCTTGGATTAATCCACTTCCTAAAAGGCAAGGAGGCAGCTAGGTGGTGAAATGGATAAAGCACTAGGCCTGGATTCAGCAAGACATTTATGAGCTGTGTGACCTTGGGCAAGTCACTTAACCTCTCTTTTCCTCAATTGTAAATTGGGAATGATAACAATAACTTCCTCAAAGGGTCATTGGAATGATAAATGAGATAATATTTGCAAAGCTCCTCACCAACAGTGAATGCTATAGGAATGCTTATTCATTTCCCCCTTCTAAAAACAGCTTCAGAAAAGAAAATAGCCTCAAAGTAGGAAAATCACAGGTACTCTTCTTACCACTACTGGGGTCACGGGGTAGGGGTAAAAGTTCAGTAAAACAACCTGGCATGGTGGAAATAGGCCAGATTTAGAATTAGAAGACATAGGTTCAGGGGCGGCTAGGTGGTGCAATGAGTAGAGTGCCAGCCCTGGAGTCAGAAGGACCTGAGTTCGGAGCCGGCCTCGGACACTTAATCCACACAAACAAAAACCTAGCTGTGTGACCTTAGGCAAGTTACTTAACCCCAATTGCCCTAAAGGGGCAGCTAGGTGGCGCAGTGAGTAAGAGCGCCGGCCTCGGAGTTGGGATGACCCGAGATCAGATCCGGCCTCAGAAAATGAGCACCCACGCATAAATAATGACTAGCCCTGTAACCTTGAGCAAGTTATTACCCAATTGCTTAAAAAAAAAAAAAAGGGCGGAGCCAAGATGGCGGAATAGAAACAGCTCGTCCAAGCCTCTCTGCCCCCAGATTCTCCACAAACTATGTAAAAAAGGACTCTGAAAATCTTCTGGAGCCCCAGCACCCACAGAACGACACAGAGAAGCTAACCTCCCGCTGAGGACAGCCCAGCACCCTGCAGGAAGGACCAGCGCAGTGGTCTGGGAGCCGGCAGCGCGCAGAGCGCAGGAGCCGAGCCGAGGGTCCACGTGAGCCGAGGTTTTAGCCCCAGGGCGGCAGGGCCAGCAGCCGGCTGGAGGAACCCCAGAACACCAGGAACTGTGGAGACGCCAGAATTATCAACATAGACTTGCCTAGGACAAAGTAAGAGGTTAGTGTCCTATGGACTTTGGGACCTGTATTTGGGGAATGCGTCAGCTCCCTCCCCTGGGGGCTAGAAGCTGCTGAGGAGACACGCCATTTTGTAGTTTTCAGAGGCATTTCTGGCTCCCAGCCTACAAATCGTGGGGAGATCCAGCGATCAGTCTTGGGGGGTAATCGCTCTTGCTTTAACCTCCCTGGATCTGGATTGTGATCTAGGGTGGAAGTTGTGGGTGGGTTTACAGCTTGCCAGAAACGGAAGTTGCCCCCCACACGTTCGGGACGAAAATTCCTCTAGCTGGCCTTAAAGCCATAGTGTGGCAACAAGCCCAAAAGTCAAGCAATTAAGTGGCAACATGCCAAGGCAAAGGAAACAGAAAAATGCAACCCTAGACTCCTATTTTGGGGGCATAGAGCGGGAAAAGGACTGTGAGGTCAGAAGTCCTGCTCCAAAAGCCCCAGGGGAAAACATGAGTGGGTTGCAGGCCATAGAGGACCTTAAGAAGGACTTTAAAAATCAAATAAGAGAAGTGGAGGAAAAATTGGAAAGAGAAATGAGAAGGATGCAGGAAAAGTATGAAATGAGGGTCAACAGCCTGACTGAGGAAAACAACACCTTAAAAAATAGACTAGCTCAAATGGTAAAGGAGGCCCAAAAGGGCATTGAGGAGAAGAATGCCTTAAGAAGTCGAATTTGCCAGATGGAAAAAGAATCTCAAAAGTTCACTGAGGAGATTCATTCCTTCAGAGTTAGACTGGAGCAAATGGAAGCTAATGACTTTATGAGAAATCAAGATGCTGTTAAGCAGATCCAAACAAATGAAAGATTAGAAGGCAATGTGAAATATCTCATGGGAAAAACCACTGACCTGGAAAATAGATCCAGGAGAGACAATTTAAAAATTATTGGACTACCTGAAAGCCATGATCAAAGAAAGAACCTAGAAATCACCCTTCAAGAAATTCTCAAGGAAAACTGCCCTGATGTTTTAGATCCAGAGGGCAAAATAGAGGTTGAAAGAATCCACCGATCACCTCCTGAAAAAGATCCCAAAAAGAAAACTCCCAGGAATATTATAGCCAGGTTCCAGAATCCCCAGATCAAGGAGAAAATACTACAAGCAGCCAGGAAGAAACAATTTCAATATTGTGGAAACACAATCAGAATAGCCCAGGACCTGGCAGCTTCTACACTGAGGGATAGAAGGGCATGGAATATGATATTCCAGAGGGCAAAAGAACTGGGAATGAACCCAAGGGTCACCTACCCAGCAAAACTGAGTATTTTGTTTCAGGGGAAAATATGGTCATTCAGTGGAATAGAGGACTTTCAAGCATTCTTGAGGAAAAAACCAGAGTTGAATAGAAAATTTGACATCCAGACACAAGAAGTAAGAGATGCCTGAGAAGGTAATCAGGGAAAAGAAATCAAAAGGAACTTATCAAAGTTGAACTATTTACATTCCTATATGGAAAAGCAATATCTGTGACTGATGATATCTTTCTCACTATGAAAATAATGGAAGAAGGGGGTGTGGTCATATGAATACATATGTGAATGTGTGTGTATATGGTTACAGTTATATATGGATAGAGGGCATAGGTTGATTTTGTTGGGAAGGGAGAGTACTCAAGGGATGAAATTATGAGGTGAGAGAGGAAAGTGGCAAGAGGAGATGGGGAGAGACATGGTAGGGTAAACTATCTCATGTAGGGGAAGTGGGTGCAAAGGAGGGGGAGAATAAGGAAGGCTAAAAAGGCAAAACCACATTCACATTGAATTTGGTTCAGGGAGAAAATGACATACATACTAAATGGGATATCTCAACCTGCAGCAGGATAGGGGGAAGGGGGATGAGAGGAGGGATGATGGATGGGAGGGCATCCTTGGGGTGAGGGGAGGTTGGAAGTACCCACTATAGAAGAGGGACAGGATCATGTAGGGAATGGACCAGGTGGGGGGTGGGATGAGTGGGAGGGAATTATAAGCAGCCTTGTACAATATATCTACTATGATAATGTTTTGCATAGCTAGACATGTACAACATATACTGAATTACTTATCTCCCAAGAGGGAATGGGTGACAAGGGAGGAAGGAAATGGATCTGAAATTCAAGGTCATAACATTAAATGTTTCAAATATATATAAATACTATTATTAATACTCTTTCGCTTGTAATAGGGAGATAAGATGTGCAGGCATTGGACACAAAGATTCACCTTCCTCTAATGGAAAAGTTGATGGGGGTATGGGAGAAGGTATGGGAGAGAGCAGATTGGAGGAAGTGATATCTTGTGGGACTGCTATTCTGGGAGGTTGGGTAGGGGAATAATGGGGGGAAAATGATTGTAACTCAAAATCTGGCGGAAATGAATGATGTAAAACAGAAGTTAATAAAGTATTTGTTTAAAAAAAAAAAAAGGATGCCCTTCAATTGGTGAATGGCTGATCAAGTTGTGGTATATGAATTTAATTGAATACTATTGTGCTATAAGAAATGATGATCAGGTAGACTTCAGAAAAATCTGGAAAGACTTATATGAACTGTCTGAGTGAGGTGAGCAGAACCAGGAGAGGATTGTACAGTTACAGTCACATTGTGTGATGAGTGACTTTGATAGACTTGGGTCTTCTTAGCAATGCAAGGTGCTAAAACAGTTCCAAAGTGTCTTGATGGAAAATGATATGTACATCTATAGAAAGAATTATGGAGTCTGAATGCAGATTGAAGTATATTTTGTTTTTCTTTTTTTGTTTTGTTTTGTTTTTCTTTCTCATGGTTCATTCCATTGGTTATAATTAATATGTTTAATGGGAATGTATATGTAGAGCCTATGTCAGATTGCATGCCATCTTGGGGAGGGGGAGAAAATTTGTAACTCAAAAGCTTGTGGAACTGAATGCTGTAGACTAAAAATAAATTTAAAAAAAAACGATTCATAGGGGAAAAATAAAATTTAAAAAGTAAAAAAAAAAAAAAAAAGAAGAAGACATAGGTTCAAATCCTGACTTAATCCTGACTTCTTTACCCTTGGATTAGCAGGAGAAAAACTTTTCCATTCATAGGTATCATTCTGGTCCCTTGAGGACCAAGAAAGAGAAGAAGTCATTATCAGAGAGAGATAGAGACAGGCACAGAATCAGAGATAGGGGAGAGAAAGAAGGAGGGGAGAGAGACAGAAACAGAGATGGAGACAGACAGAGATAGAGTCAGAGAGAAGGGAGAGAAAGAAGGGGGAAGAGAAGGAAGGAGAGGGGCAGGATTTGAAAGAAGGGGAGAGACAGAGAGAGACAGAGAGACACAGAGAAAGACAGAGAGAGAGAGAGAGGAAGGGGGAGGGGGAGAGAGAGAGACAGAGAGAGACAGAGACAGAGACAGAGAGAGAAAGAGAAAGAGAAAGAGAGAGAGACAGAGAGAGACAGACAGAGACAGACAGAGAGAGAGAGAGAGAGAGAGAGAGACAGAGAGACAGAGAGAGAGAGAGAGACAGAGAGAGACAGAGAGAGACAGAGAGAGACAGAGAGACAGAGAGAGACAGAGAGAGAGAGGAAGGGGGAGGGGGAGAGAGAGACAGAGACAGAGAGAGACAGAGAGACACAGAGAGAGACAGAGACAGAGAGAGAGAGGAAGGGGGGAGGGGGAGAGAGAGAGACAGAGAGAGACAGAGAGACAGAGACAGAGAGAGAAAGAGAAAGAGAAAGAGAGAGAGACAGAGACAGAGACAGAGACAGAGACAGAGAGACAGAGAGAGAGAGAGAATTTTCCAAAAATTAGCCAGTGACTTTTCCCCCCTAAGGCTACCTTCCAGCTACTCTATGGTTCTTAATGTGTACCTGACCACCTGCATGGCGTCTCCCCACTCGAATATAAGGGCTTTGTGGGCAGGCACGGTTTCCGCCTTTCTTTTTCATCCCCAGCACTTAGCGCGAAGCCTGGTACATAGTGAAAACCCCATTAGTGCTTGCTGATCGATAATTCTTTTTCTGCCTCTTGTGTTTCCTAGAGATCCCGTTTCCGTTCAGGGAACTGAGCCCAAGTGCTCGCCCTGGTCCCCAACTCCAATCCAAATAGCTCTCATCTCTCAGTGCTGCCAGGTTTGAAATTGAAAAGTTTTGTATTGAAATGGGAGACGCTTTCAGGTGAAAAACAGCATGGAATTGAAGTTATTTGGTGGCCAAAAGGGAAGATGGGAAAAAAAGAAATATAAAAGAAAAAAAACGCCATCACCTCAAAGCCAGAGGCTGACCTATCTTGCTCTGCATCAAGTCGGAAAAGAAGGACAGCTCTCAGAACAGGGCCTTACAAGCAAACCTACCACTGCCTGAAAAAAGAAAATAATTGGAGTTAACAAAGTTACTTTTCAGACCAGCAGCAGGTGTCTGGAAAGAATTCCCTCATCCCCTAGCCAGTAATGGGTTTTCTACAAAGAAGTCTACTTTTGCTGGAGTCAGCCAGGGATTAAAGCCACCTTCTGACCCACAGCATTCAGGCTTTTGAAGGAAATGTTTTACAATGAGTACAGAAGGCATTAAAAAGGACAAAGAACCTGCTAAGCCCTAGACCCCAGAGTTGGTGTCCATCAGAACTGGCTTAATAGAAACCCCTTAGCTAGAGCATCTCTCAGATATTTTTAATAACACAAGAACTCAGCCTCATGTCGCACTTTCAAAAGGAAGCCAGTTGCTAAGGTATCCTGGCTCTTTTCCTTTCTATCACCAGTCCCACTGAGCAGGTCAACGAACTTAGCAAAGAAATGATTCTCTAGATCCTTTCAGGGATCATCATTTTTAGATTCAGTCCCAAACCTCTTTTTTTTTTAAACTATGCTGGCTATCATCCTGTGGCAGGAACCTGGATGCCCAAAGCAAATAAGGGTGTGTTTGTGTTTATTTTTCTCCTTCCAAGGCTGTCAGAGTTATCTTTAGAGTATAAGCAAGGAGAGACAGCTGGGAGATAGAAGACAATGTAGAGGCCTTAGCCAGCCCATGCTAAAAAAACAAAAACAAAGTTGAGATCTATTCCAGGATTCTAAAACGTAGAGTACTAATAGGATTTATATACCTTCAGTGGCCCAGAAAGAACTGAACTTTGCGCCTCGCATGAATTGATTAGTTAAAATAATGGACTACCAAGTAGCACAAACTTCCTGACCTCTGCAGAGTAGCCACACCCCAGACATGCTCCTCCCTGGCCTACCAAACCCAACTACACCCAGCTCATAGAGTTAAGGGCCATGATTCTTGAAGCTTAGCCTAGAAACAAAAAGTATTCACTACAGCTCTAAATATGCATCATTATAATAGCAAACTACCCCTTTGTTCCTTCACTATTTCTCCAAAGATTCCTCCATGTTCTATTTAATCTAATTTCCCCTGCACAAAATGTCAAGTAAGGGCTCCATATTCCCAGGTCTCACTATCCCCAGATAGCTTTGGGCAAAGTATCACCAAAGAAGAAAGAAGTATTTAAGGATCAGAAACATCCCTAGGTGCTGGTGGACACAAAGAGGGAGAATAAGGTCATGGTGAACTCTTTAGAAGCAAACCCCTCTTTCTTTTATTCCTAATTGGCCTTGGCAAAATTCCAATGTGGTTATCAGATCTCTCTACCTCCACCATCTGCATCTCCAGTGAGAAGACAGAGAAACCAAGGGAAGTGCCATTTACAAAGCCCAGATCCTTAATAGATCAAGTTGCTGCTGAAGCCTCTCCTGATCTCACCATTGTGTTTTTCCTGCAGAGAACTGAAAGTTAAGGGACAGATGGCATTAATCAATTAAGAGTAAAAGAGGGATTTGTCATTTGTTCTGCTCAAGCCCAGAGGGTGAGACAATGTGTGGAAGTTTCAAAGATCTAAATTTAGGTTTGATGTCAATAAAAATGTCCTAACAATTAGAACTTCCCAGAAATGGATGGGCTGTCTCAGAAGGTCTCAATTGTCTCAATTGTTCCAAAATGTTGGTCTTTGAACAGATGTCACTTATAGGGTGGTTGGAGGAAGGATTCTTCCAATTAATTCAACAAAAATATTAAACGTTTCCTTTGTGCTAAGCTCTCTACTACACACTAAGGACACAAAGATGGAAAATGATGTCTTCAGGGGGGTCAATTACATCCTAATGGGGGCAACATAACATGTACCCAGACAAGTAAGTACAGAATGTGTGCATAGTAATGTAAGAAATATTCAAGATGGAAAGATCATTGAAAACTAGAGAGATGATAAGAGAATAAGAGGTAGCATCTAAGTGATATTTTGGTTTGGTTTTTTTTAGGTGATCTGATTTCTTTTTTGTGTTTCTTTATTAATTTGTTTGTTTACTTTTAGTTTACAAGATTCAGTTCAACAATCCTTTGAGTTTCAAATTCCACCCCCTCTCCTCCCTGCCCCCCACCATGCAATCAAGTATAGGATCTGCAAATACTTCCACATTAGACATTAGTCAGGTTATAAAAAAGGATTATAGCGGATGGAATGAACAATGGGAAAGAGGGAACAAAACCAAACAAGAAAAAGAAAGAGAGCGGGTAGTTTGCTTCAATCTGCATTCAAATTCTGTTCTTTCTAGTTGTTTCTCTGAATGTGGACATTTCTTTCCATCATGAGTCTTTTGGAGTTGTCTTATAACCCTGCATTGCTGAGAAGGTAGGTTAGCAGCCAGGTGGTACAGTGGACAGTGCTGGCCCAGAGTCAAGAAGACCTCAGTTCAAATCCCACCTCAGACTCTAGCTGTGTGACCCTGAGCAAGTCACTTAACCCTGTTTGCCTCATTTTCCTCATCCATAAAAATGAACTGGAGAAGGAAATGACAAACCACTCCAGTGCCTTTGCCAAGAAAACTCCAAATGGGGTCAGAAAGAGTCAGATGAGACTGAAACAACTGAATAATCACAAAAGGAATTGTATGAGAGAGAGGTAAGAAGGGAGTATAGTTACAGGATCATTGATATTATAGAGCTAGCAGGGACTTCAGAGGCCATCTAATACAAGCAGGGGTGTACTGATAAATATTTAACAATTGGTTCTCTAAATTCTTACATGTACTGGATTTGGAGTCATGCATCCTATGTTAAAATCCTAGATGTGCCCCTTTAAAATTTCTGTGAACTTGGGTCGGTCACTTCACTCATGTCTTCAGTTTCCTCAACTATGAAGTAAGAAGATTGGAGTAAGGTGATCTTTAAGGTCCCCTCCAGTTCCAGACCTTATGAACTGTTTCTGCTAATCATTTAATCCATAGATAAAGTCCCACCTTGTCAATGAAGTTTTCATCAGTTATCGCAATCTGCGGGGCCCTCTCTCTTTTATGAACTCAATTAGACTTAATATTGCATAGTTTAACACACAATGTCCGATTATTAATAGTTTGGTCTCCCTTTGTGAACTACAAATTCCTTTAGGGTAGCAGTTATACATTCCATTTATCATTTTACCCACACAACACCTCTCAGAGATTACTGGACATTAATAATGCTCATTAAAGACATGTTGTTTGATAGAGTGACTCTTCATGCATGCATAAAATTACATCCTATAACTTGGAATTGATTTCATCCACAAGAAATTTCTCTGCCTTGTGCCACCCCTTCCCCTTTCATGGTGATGGCTAACAAGAGATATGAGGGTAGACAGAGGATGCTAAGCAGCCCAGTTTTGGAACCATCTACCAACATTATTTTTAAAACTTTTTGTCATAAACTTAATTAACATCAATTAAAATAAATAACCAAGTAATTACACAAAATAAGGATTGAAATTATGCATAAAATCATAAACAGGCATATATATTTAAGGAAATAGAATTGAACAGAAGGCATTTAGGCATTTCCTATGTACCTGCTTTCAAAGTCATCTAAAATTCTACTACCATTAACTTTGGTTTTGTTATTGTTTTTTTTTTAATATTTGTCAATGGATATATTGTTTTGTTTCTACCAGTATCATTTTCTGTCAATGAATTTTTTTTCTTTATTTCCTTTCATTCATCAAATTCCTATCCCAATAGAAGGTAAAATCCTTGAGGGAATGAGCTATTTCACTTTTAGCCATTGTATTATTTACATCCCTAGTGGTCAGCATAGTATGAAGAAAATGGATAGAAAGATAGATACATACATAGATAGATACATAGATAGATAAATACTTAGATACATGTAGATAGATAGATGTAGATTTATATCCCTAGTGACCAGCATGTAGAAAATGCTTTTAAAATGCTTATTGAATTGTACTGAATGTGACATTTTCATTTTTATAGCTCACCGATATGGAATTCCATCACTTAATGAGGCATCATTTCCTTAGCCATACTCCAATCCCTGAGAGTATAAGTGACTTACAGTATTTTTTTATTTCAAATAAGTCAGCCATGAATATTTTTGGACTTTTCTATAACATGATATCTTCATGATAAAGTCTTAGCAATGAAAAAATTGAGTCAAAGAGTACAATCAGTATAAACATTAATTTCACTATTTGCACTACAAATATAAGCTGATTGTCCAATAAGCCTGAAACACAATCATATTTATATTCTCACTGTAGTGCCTACATTGTGAGACCTGCTATGGAGATGGGAGACTCAAGCATATGCTGTTCCAGAGTTCACCAGTTCAGTGACATATTTTGAGCTTAACTTTTGGGAATTGTTTTTGAGGGGTTTCTGGGGGACAGAAGCTAAAAATAAGTAACTAAATAAATAAGCAAATAAATGAATGACTAGATAGATAGATAGATAGATAGATAGATAGATAGATAGATAGATAGTCTGTCAACCTTTAGAAAAAGTTTGGCTGAAGGAAACAAAATAGTAATATAAAAATTACATTATTTATTCATTATTTACTCATTATTCCCTTAAGGCTAGCAGTACTTGCTCAAGGAGTGCAGGACAAAAGTCCTGATTGACGAACAGAAAAATCATAAGACTTTTTATATATTTTTAGAACCATCCCAATTCAGGATGACCATGTCACAAAACTTTATGACTTCTATTCGTTACCATCTATATGTGAAACAGAGTTCCTTGGTTGTAAATGCAAATTGACAATGACCAGAGCAGGGCCTATTTACATTTTATGGTCTCAGGATGTCTGTTTTGCTCTCATGTGGAGTAAGTCCCAAGATAAGGAAAATCTCACCTCTGGTCTTTGAAGTTGCTAACACTGGGAAAGGCATTTTTAAATCAACCAAAGCAATTTGTTTGATTAATTCAGACTTTGGCTAAAATATGATATTAATGTTTTTCATTTCCCCACTTTTGATCAAGAACAAATCTATGAGATTTCATTCTAAGACCAAAAAAGGTATGAAAAAACAATCTCCTCTTGTTAGCTTTTCCAATATCCTTATCTAGGTGAATTCAGGTTTTTCCCAATCACTTCCTAAAATAGCGGGGCACTAAGGATAATAGTTAAACAGTTGAATGTCCCCAGAAATGTAAGTCAATTGAAATACAAGCAAAAGGAGCAGGCTTCAAGGGGGATCCCGGTAACGCAATGAGAATACAGAACAATAAGCTAAAGCTGTAGCAGTTCCTGTGCAGGCCTGGTCCGGATCCTTGGGAAAGCTGTCTACATCTGATGTCATCTTTTTCATGTCCCTTGGCTCAGATGTTCACTCAGGAGCAGAGGTATTCACAAGCTGGAGTAGTCAAGCCAGACTGACAGGGGCTTCCAGAAACATTATTTGACACCAAAGGCACCTAGAAATGGTTCAGTTTCCCAGCCATGCAAGGCTAGGTTCAAACAGTATCACAAATAGTTGAGTTTTCTAGCCACACAAGGCTAGGTTCAAACAATGCAATCAAATTTTCCTCACAGTTACAAAGTTGCATGTTTACATTGTCAGGTATAGATTAAACTGCTTAGGTGGCCTCACAATGTACTAGTTTTGGGAAGGGAGATTATATGTCATCAAAAAAATCAAGAAAATTTACACATAGGGGTGGCTAGGTGGTGCAGTGAGTAAAAACGCCAGCACCAGAGTCGGGAGGACCCGGGATCAGATCTGGCCTCAGAAAATGAGCACCCACACATAAATAATGACAGGCCATGTAACCTTGAGCAAGTTACTTAACCCCAATTACTTTTAAAAAAAAGAAAGAAAAGGGGGGCGGAGCCAAGATGGCGGAGTAGAAACAGCTCGTCCAAGCCTCTCTGCCCCCAGATTCTCCACAAACTATGTAAAAAAGGACTCTGAAAATCTTCTGGAGCCCCAGCACCCACAGAACGACACAGAGAAGCTAACCTCCCGCTGAGGACAGCCCAGCACCCTGCAGGAAGGACCAGCGCAGTGGTCTGGGAGCCGAGCCGAGCCCAGGTCCACGTGAGCCGAGGTTTTAGCCCCAGGGCGGCAGGGCCAGCAGCCAGCTGGAGGAACCCCAGAACACCAGGAGCTGTGGAGATTCCAGAATTATCAACATAGACTTGCCTAGGACAAAGTAAGAGGTTAGTGTCCTATGGAATTTGGGACCTGTATTTGGGGAATGCGTCAGCTCCCTCCCCTGGGGGCTAGAAGCCGCTGAGGAGACACGCCATTTTGTAGTTTTCAGAGGCAGCTCGGGCTCCCAGCCTGCAAATTGTGGGGAGATCCAGCGATCAGTCTTGGGGGGTAATCGCTCTTGCTTTAACCTCCCTGGATCTGGATTGTGATCTAGGGTGGAAGTTGTGGGTGGGTTTACAGCTTGCCAGAAACGGAAGTTGCCCCCCACACGTTCGGGACGAAAATTCCTCTATCTGGCCTTAAAGCCATAGCGTGGCAACAAGCCCAAAAGTCAAGCAATTAAGTGGCAACATGCCAAGGCAAAGGAAACAGAAAAATGCAACCCTAGACTCCTATTTTGGGGGCATAGAGCGGGAAAAGGACTGTGAGGTCAGAAGTCCTGCTCCAAAAGCCCCAGGGGAAAACATGAGCGGGTTGCAGGCCATAGAGGACCTTAAGAAGGACTTTAAAAATCAAATAAGAGAAGTGGAGGAAAAATTGGAAAGAGAAATGAGAAGGATGCAGGAAAAGTATGAAATGAGGGTCAACAGCCTGACTGAGGAAAACAACACCTTAAAAAATAGACTAGCTCAAATGGCAAAGGAGGCCCAAAAGGGCAATGAGGAGAAGAATGCCTTAAAAAGTCGAATTTGCCAGATGGAAAAAGAATCTCAAAAGTTCACTGAGGAGATTCATTCCTTCAGAGTTAGACTGGAGCAAATGGAAGCTAATGACTTTATGAGAAATCAAGATGCTGTTAAGCAGATCCAAACAAATGAAAGATTAGAAGGCAATGTGAAATATCTCATGGGAAAAACCACTGACCTGGAAAATAGATCCAGGAGAGACAATTTAAAAATTATTGGACTACCTGAAAGCCATGATCAAAGAAAGAACCTAGAAATCACCCTTCAAGAAATTCTCAAGGAAAACTGCCCTGATGTTTTAGATCCAGAGGGCAAAATAGAGGTTGAAAGAATCCACCGATCACCTCCTGAAAAAGATCCCAAAAAGAAAACTCCCAGGAATATTACAGCCAGGTTCCAGAATCCCCAGATCAAGGAGAAAATACTACAAGCAGCCAGGAAAAAACAATTTCAATATTGTGGAAACACAATCAGAATAGCCCAGGACCTGGCAGCTTCTACACTGAGGGATCGAAGGGCATGGAATATGATATTCCAGAGGGCAAAAGAACTGGAAATGAACACAAGGGTCACCTACCCAGCAAAACTGAGTATTTTGTTTCAGGGAAAAATATGGTCATTCAGTGGAATAGAGGACTTTCAAGCATTCTTGAGGAAAAAACCAGAGTTGAATAGAAAATTTGACATCCAGATGCAAGAAGTAAGAGATGCCTGAGAAGGTAATCAGGGAAAAGAAATCAAAAGGAACCTATCAAAGTTGAACTATTTACATTCCTATATGGAAAAGCAATATCTGTGACTGATGATATCTTTCTCACTATGAAAATAATGGAAGAAGGGGGTGTGGTCATACGAATACATATGTGAATGTGTGTGTAAAAAAAAAAAAAAGAAAATTTATACATGAGCCATACAAATTAATGGAATCATTATTACCAATCCCAGTGACCTATTCTCAATATCCATTTAAACAGCACTACTTGAATCCCAGTTGCCTCATGGAGTTACACAAATCAAAAAGGGAGTTCTGTTTTTCTGGTTCAGATCTAAAGGTTCCCAGATAATTCTGACTTAATATAAATTGGTACAATCACTTAAAATTGGTTCCACATTTTTGAAACTTCAGAGAATTTTCAGTTTATTATTTGTTATTACTTACCATAGAAATGGTTTTAGGTTTTAGGTTTTCTTACCTAAATCCTGTTCCTGGTATAGGAATCCTTTAAATGTGAAGATATATCTTAGAGGAATCTATCTGATTCTATTTCTTTCCTCAAAATTTGATATCCTTTTTAATTAGACATCTATTACATTACTTCTTTGTAAGTGATTATTCTTTTATTAACATAAAGTCTTAAAATGATATCTCTTTTTTTCACCTCAAGCAAAAATAAACTTTTAAAAATTGGAATTTATTAAACTAAGTTAGTGTCCTTGAATAACATAAATTCCCAAAGTATTATTACAGATTAAATTCCCAGATACTTGCAGAATTCTTATATATCACAAAGTTTAGTCTTAACAGTTTGCACTTTCTGCACATGTTCTAATTCTAGATAAAATAATATTGGATTTCCCAGTAAAATAACACAAAAGAGCTCATATTTTTTGCTGACTACTTGCTCTGATCATAGAAAATTTACTATAGAAGGAAAAATTAAGGACACATGACATTCCAAATATGACAGGATAAAACATCCTTGACTCTGTTTAAACTCAGATAGAGTCACATTTATCCAATCATGCAGTATCTGTTCCACCTCATAGCTAGACTCAGGAAATTCAGGAGGGGAACATCCCATTTCAAAGGAACATCATTGGTAAACTGAGCCAGGAGTCCCATCCCAGACTGAGGCTGAGATTGCCCCTTCAGCTTTATCCAAATTCAGACTTCCCCTGTTAACAGTACAAGATTACATTCCCTCTGTGTATGCTTGTGGCATTTTCTCAGATGCTAATTTAATGCAGACAACTATATCGCAGATGCCTTTTACCTTAAACAGCCAATTTCACCAATCACAGATTAGAGCCAGTTTTTACTCTTATGGGGCTGCAATAACCTATAAGGATCTCATATGAAAGGGATTCCATTTAGCACTTGTCTTTCCCAAATGTATACTTGTCCAAAGCCAATGGTTAGAAATCCCTTCTACTTATTTCACATAGGCTTGCAACTTCTCAGCAAGCCAGGTTCATGGTTTAGGAACGACGTATCAAAAACAAGTTCCTTTCCAGTGGCTGATGACTTAGCTTTTGCAAATGGTTTCTAGGGACACCTAACCCTTCCTTTCCATATACATGAGCAATTTTAAGTTTACAAAACTTCCTTTTAAACAAAGACAAACTTTGATGAACAGCTTTAAATTGTCAAATTTTTATAACATAAAAACCTAATTTACATGCAACACAATCCAGATTTTTAAAAATATGCTGTAACACTAGTCCTTCTACTTAGAAAAAAATTCAAATTTCAGTAACTAAGCAGACTTTTAAAAACTCAATACAATTTTAGAAATATAGCAACAACATAACAATTCATTTCAAGTAACATCAAATGACTTATAGAATAATTTGATCTTGGGTGGCTAGGTGGTGCAGTGAATAGAGTACCAGCCCTGGAGTCAGGAGGACCTGAGTTCAAATCTGGCCTCAGACACTTAAGATACACACACACACACACACACACACACACACACACACACACACACACACAAAAATAGCTGTGTGACCTTGGGCAAGTCACTTACCCCCAATTGCTCTCCAAAAAGCAAAAAAAAAAAAAAAAGAATAATTTGTTCTTATTACTCCTGGTATTCAAAAACCACTTTAAATTTAGAGAGATAATAATGTGTCCAACACATTCCAGACATTATATTAAATAGTTTATAATCATTACACCATTTTAATACCATAGAACTATTAATTTTCCCTTTACAAATTTTAGGAAACAGGTCAAGCAGAGATAACAAAAACTTCTGGTCATTAAAGAACCAGAAATCCCAATAGAATACAAATTTCCAACTTCTTAGCTATATCTAACTTTTCATTGTAATTCCAGGTTGACCAGACCAAAAACCACAAGGAAAAAGGAGCCTTTAGAAATCTTGACTTCCGGTTAGATCTAACAAGATAACAAACTCATTCACAGAACAGGCAACACAGACTCAGAGACATTGACAGACAACTGACAAAATATAAATGCAAAGTCCGCATTTAACTACCAAAAGGAAAGGGTGAATTAGAGGCTTGTCATCAATCTTTTGCTTGGAGCACCTCTACAATCAGTATCCTATCTTGTCCATCCACTTCAGGACCAGGATCTTTGAGGGAAGGGAGGGGAAGGCAGAGGAGAGGAGGCTACAACAGCACTGAGTAGTTATCCTCAGGCCTAGGGGAGGTAGGGGAGGGGAAAGGCAAGGGAGAGGGTATCCTCCCCAGATCAAAGCCTTTAAAGGAAAGAAGGGAGGCTATTGGGAAAGAGCAGAGGGAAGGTGCTGAAATCCAAAATTTTGCAAGCCTTGAAGGGAAAGGCTGCGGCCTTTTGTTCTAACTCTGCCTTCAAAAATGAAAACATTTCCTCTCTTGGTAGTTAACTGAGTGAGCACTAGTGCTGGCAATACCTTTCCTAAGATTGATCTCCAAAGGGGATCTAATTAATTAAAAAGAGATCCCAGGTCCTAAATTCCTTCAAAGGGGATCTAGTTAGCACAGGGAGACCTTAGAATCTCTTTCCAGAGGAGATCTAGTTAATTACAGAGAGATCCCAGAAACTTTTTTTTTTTTTTTTTGCTGTCCAGAGGGGATCTAGTTAACACAGAGAGATCCCAGAATTCTTTTCCAGAGGGGACCTAGTTAATACAGAGAGATCCCAGAATTCTTTTCCAGAGGGGACCTAGTTAATACAGAGAGATCCCAGAATTTTTTTTTTCCAGAGGGGATCTAGGTAATACAAAATGCTTTAACACGAATTGATCCCTGACCCCTGAGCTAGCTTCCAAAGGGGATCCAATTAATACAGAGTGCTTTAATGCAAATTGATCCCTGACCCCTGAACTAGCTTTAAGGGAATTTCAGACTTCGACCAAACTAGTGGGAAGTTCATTGGAAGCTGGGAATAGAAGAATTTACCAACCTCAGCAAGGTCAGGATTCCAGGAAGAATGAATCCTGAGGCACCTGAATCATTAACTTTGATGAAGTAAGGTGCTGTTCAGCTATTCAGCAGTTCCAATCCAAGTCACAGCACCATTAGTGTCTCCTTTTAGAAAAAGTTTGGTTAAAGGAGACAAATAGTAATATAAAAATTACATTATTTATTCATTATTCACTCATTATTCCCTTAAGGCTAGCAGTACTTACTCAAGGAGTTCAGGACAAAAGTCCTAACTGACAAACAGAGAAATCATAAGACTTTTTATACATTTTTAGAACCACCCCAATTCAGGATGACCATGTCACAAAATTTTATGACTTCTATTTGTTACTATCTATATGTGAAACAAAGTTCCTTGATTGTAAATGCAAATTGGCAGACCAGAGCAGGGCCTATTTACATTTTATGGTCTCAGGATGTCTGTTTTGCTCTCATGTGGAATAAGTCCCAAGATAAGGGAAATCTCACTTCTGGTCTTTGAAGTTGCTAACACAGGGAAAGGCATTTGTAAATCAACCAAAGCAATTTGTTTGATTAATTCAGACTTTGGCTAAAATATGATATTAATGTTTATCATAGATACAGATAGATGATAGGTAGGTAGATAGATAGATAGATAGATAGATAGATAGATAGATAGATAAATGGATAAAATAAAAAGAAAGAGTTCACTGTCATCTTATTGCTGCCACTGCCAGATTTCCATATTACCCATTAGGTAATGAAGAGGCCTGTAGGCCTCTTCACTTGTAGGGGCCTGCCACTTCCTTAACCCTTTCTTCCACATAGCCCAGAGAGGCCTGGTTCCAGGCTATTGGAATAGAACTTAAGAAGAGACCTTCTGACCAAGAACTAAAGAAGACCTTCTAGTGAGCCTGCATAGTATTGGAGGGGAAAGAGAACCAAGGACAAGAAGAGAGGGCTTTGTTTTCCACCTCATCTGCCTGCTTAAATGGGATTTGCACAACTCCTATATCCGCTAAACTGGTAAACAATTTCTCCTTCCTTTGGGAAAGGGCTGAGCTCAGGAGAAGAAGCCAGTAAATTTTATTACCCATTGTAAGCAGCCCAGACAACTGTTTGTTTA
Source organism: Gymnobelideus leadbeateri (assembly GCA_011680675.1). Taxonomy (NCBI): domain Eukaryota; kingdom Metazoa; phylum Chordata; class Mammalia; order Diprotodontia; family Petauridae; genus Gymnobelideus; species Gymnobelideus leadbeateri. Next base: position 64,147 of record WOXC01010255.1, read on the forward strand.
CAAATAACACAATATATGTGTGTATAGATATATACATAATGTATGTATACATATATACATGTATGCACACACATACACACACACACACACACACACACACACACACACACATATATATATATAAAACCCTAGACCTAATAGAAATAAGCCCTTAATGAAAAATGGAAACCAAGCCTAGGAAATGAGTCAATCATGTCACCTATAGGGTACCCATCCATTAAACATCTTGTTGTAGGAAAACATTTTTTAGTTCTCTTATATTTACTACAAGTGTAGGGGGAAGGGGAGCAGTCCAGCAATTAGAGCACTGGGCCTACAGTCAGGAAAAACAAAGTTAAAATCTGACCTCCAGGGCAGCTAGGTGGCACAGTGAATAGAGCATCAGCCCTGAAGTCAGGAGGACCTGAGTTCAAATCCAGTCTCAGACACTTGACACATTGTGTGACCTTGGGCAAGTCACTTAACCTCAATTGCCTTGCCTTCCAAAAAAAAAAAAAAGAGGACAAAATCTGGACTCCAAGACTTACTAGCTGTGTAACTTGATCAAGTCATTTAATGTCTTCCTCGGTTTCCTCAACTGTAAAATGAATATAATAATAGTACCTACCTCCCATGGTTGTTGTGTAGGTCAAATGGTATTTATAGAGCACTTAGCACCTGGCATATAATAAGCATTTTTAAAATGGTGGTAGTAGTAGTAGTAGTAGTAGTGTATGGTGCTGGTGCTGGTAGTGTAGGCCTATACTTACAATACAAGCTCTAGCTACAAGTCCATGTCTTTCCTTCCACCTTGTTGTTGACATTGCAGGTGAAGTACTCCTTAAAGAGAAATGTACACACACCACTTAAAACTTTACATGTGGGGACTTCATCCAAAATGCTATATCACTATAAATGAAACTAGGAAGCCTAAAAAAGTTTCAGCTAAATGGAAAAATGGGTCAGTGGTTGTCCTTTGTATCTTCCTTGTGACCTGGCTAACTCAATTTCATTATGCATTCAGGAAATATCATCTTGCTTTGTGGTACTCGTGATCAGCATAAAGAAACAATCCTGAAAATATTTTCAATTTATGAAGGAAAATCTCTTGCAAGGGATGAAGAAGTAAAGTGATTGAACAAATAATGCAACAGAATGTTTAAAAATCAACTTAAAAACAAAAAAATCAACAAAAAATCATTTATATGACACTAAGGTTTCCAAAGTTATTTACATGCATTGGCTGGTTTGAGCCTCATATCAACCTTGTATTTTAATCACCTTGATTTTATAAAGACACAGACTTAAGGAAGTTAGGTGGGTTGCACAGCATCACACAGTAATTGTCTGAGATGGGATTCATATCCAAATCACATTGGCTCCAAGAGTAGTTCTCTATTTCACTGTGTTGGTTAGATAACCTTGGATTCAATGTAAAAGTCAATAGGGATGATAAGAAATATTGTTTGGGATCAAGAAATTTAGGTGCCCAAAGGTTTATAGATTAATGAGAAGGCTACTACATAAAATAGAGTTTTAGAGTTGAAAGGGACCTTAGAGCTCATCTAATCTAATCCCCTCATTTTATATTTGAGAAAATTGAGGGCTAGAGAAGTCAGTTCATTCAGTTAGGCAGCCCATAAACAAGTGACTCAGGTTTTTTACTAAGTGGAAGAACACTGATTTGAACTCAGTTCCTTTAACTTGCAAATTTCATGCTCTTTCCACTGTATTTGTTCAGTCATTTCAGACTCTTTGTGAGTCTATTTGGGGTTTTCTTGGTAAAGATACTGGAATGGTTTGCCGTTTCCTTCTCCAGCTCATTTTACATAGGAGGAAATTGAAGCCAACAGGGTTAAGTGACTTGCCCAGGCTCACACAGCTGGTAAATGTCTGAGGCTGAATTTGAACCCCTCTTCCTGACTGCAGGCCCAGCACTCTATCCACTGTGTTATCTATCTGCCCTTCCATTGCACTATGATAGCACCAATATTTTTTTCAGGAATAAAGTCAGAAAAAATAACATAATGACTACCAAACAATATCACCACAAAAAAGGAAAGAAATGTATGATATCTTCATAAATGGTTACCAAGCTGGGGCTCAGCTCTTTGTGACAAGCAGAGTGAAGGTCAAAATTAACACCACACTAGAAAGACAAAAATATAATTACAATAGCTCCAATTACACTTATTTAAAGCAGCTACTTCCCAAATATGAAAAAAAGAAGAAAATAATGGAATTGATTTGATCATCATTATTTATTAGGGAAACATAACTGGTATAAATTTCTGCCACATTAGCCAGCAAATGCTTGATTTCTTTTCTCACAAGAGACTCACAGCAGCAAAAAGCAACACCTATTTTGAGCACCTACTCATTGGTCAAGGCAGTATAGGGGAGGAGAATGCAAAAGTATTCCTTCTATCATCTCACAAAACAACAAAAATCAATAAAATTCAATAGGAAGAAAGCTTTAGAAGACCAAAGAGATAATTCCAAGAATACTTAGAGATGAAATCTGAAGGATAATAAATTGAACTGAAATCATACAGATCTGCCAACGTTTCTATAATGATGTCTTCTCATTATTAGTGATAGTCTAATCAATATCAATTCATAAGGACTCTAACACCTCAGTACCTATATTACAGGTCCTTTCACATTAATACTGATCAAAATCACTTTCTAAGCTCTAGTTCTGCTTGAGTCCTCACTACTCGCCCCCAACCCTGAGCATTCTATTTCTTAAATGGAGATTATTGATGTTTCGTTAACATATTCCAACCCAGGTCCTGTGCCTCTGAGTTACAGTAAAAGAGTTCAGTATTCTTTATATATATATATATATATATATATATATATATATATATATATATATATATAATAACTATATAATATAATATAATAACTATATAATGTTGCCAAAGGGGCATCTCAGATACCATCAATACCAACTCATCAACCATCTGATGAGAAGAGAAGAATGAAGGCATCCCCTTTCCAATTCAGTTCTAGGAAAGCTGATATCTGCATCAGATGTGGAAGCAGCTGTCCAACTTCTGACCCTTTGGATGGACAGATTATGATTCTCAGTCTTTCTCAAAATGGTGATATTGGAACCAGGACACAAGCTTGGGAAGAAAGTCAGCTGGCTGCCTTGTGTTACTGATATCTTTGCTCTGTATTGCCTCTATATCCTCTGGAAAATGACAGGGGGAGGGGCAGGATGCTGTATCTTTAAGAGCTGAAACAAGGAGACAGCTACAATGTTGGTAGATTCTTTATCGGTCCTTCTGCAATACTAATTGGATCATGGTGATAGTGAGCAAAGAAACAAGCCTGACTGTGCACCAACAGTTGGGTTTGGGAAAGGGGGTTATATGGTATAAAGTGGATAAATATTTTTGCATGAACTAACTCAAGCAGATGTGATTCTGCAACTTGGCATACATAGATAAAAACACAGAGGGAGAAGGACAGAAAGAGCCACTTACAAGTGCATAAAAGGTCATCTGCCATTCCACTCAATGAGACCCAGAGTGAACATGGAATGGAAACCATGAATCCATTGTTCCCTCCTTTGGTCTCAGCTCACAAGGTTCTCCCATAGGGTGACTATGGCTTTGCAAAAAGTGCAATTCTAGAATTTCATTTTCATCATGTTCAGATAATCTCTTCAGTTTTCTCAGTCTTGTAGAGCTAATGAGAGAACAGCCTTAGCCTTGAATCCCTGTACATCAATTGGAGGACTAATTTCCCTTGGACTCTCTTTAACACCTATCTTCCTTCACAGGCAAGGGAGAAGAAGAAATAACTATGTGATGGTTTAATCAGCCTTCCATATAATCAAACATAAGTGGGAAATTCTTTCAAAAGGATTTTTCTCCAATAATCACATTTAGATACACTTTCCACACATGTAAAGTGTTACCTGGTTGTTGTTGTTGTTTTTTTTCTCCCATTTGAGTAAAAGCTTTGGTTTCCACCTCTTCCCAGATCAATACCTTGGCTTGGTGTGTTGAAAAATAAAAATTATCGGGGCGGCTAGGTGGCGCAGTGAATAGAGCGCTGGCCCTGGAATCAGAAGGACCTGAGTTCGGAGCCGGCCTCCGACACCTAATCCACACAAACAAAAACCTAGCCGTGTAACCTTGGGCAAGTTGCTTAACCCCAATTGCCCTAAAGGGGCGGCTAGGTGGCACAGTGAGTAAGAGCGCCGGCCTTGGAGTTTGGATGACCCGAGATCAGATCCGGCCTCAGAAAATGAGCACCCACGCATAAATAATGACTAGCCGTGTAACCTTGAGCAAGTTACTTAACCCCAATTGCTTTAAAAAAAAAAAAAAGAAAAATTATCTCATCAACTCTCTCAGTTTCGTTTATTCTCTCATACAGACTTCCTTCTTCAAAGAGACTCTAACCCTTTTCTAGCTACCACTGTTTGGGTAATTTAAGAGATTTTCAAGGATAATTTCAATTAAACCTGTGTTTTGCCTTACCCTTCATTTAAGAAGCTAATTCCCGCATAAGATGTAGTACTCCAAAATACCTAGGTCTTAAGCCCTGCCCTGTCACTAACTAGCTGTTATCCCTGGCCAAGCCTGTTTTCCTTTTTCCTCATTTGCAAAATGTGAAGGTTGTGCCCTAAGGTCCCTCTCGGTCAGGAACAGCTAGTAAATGTTTAAATACTGGTTCTCAGGGAAAAAAAATGTTCACACCTCACTTTTAAGTTTAATTTGTATCATTAACATTTTATCCTTCACTTTCTTAAGTCCAGACAGTCAACAAAGCAATAAATCAACTTCTGATTTGCAGCATTTGGTAACTTCTGAAGTGGAAAAGATCACACCGAAAATTTAACAATTGGTCAGTTCAAGCTGACTCCAACACACCCCTTTGAGTCTCAGCTCTAAAATTCTGCTCCTCTAAGTCAAGTCAAGTAATTCTTCTCTTCTCACTGACAAATATTCTCATTAAAGAGATCTTCATTTCTGATTATGTTCAGTAGGCAGTCTTCAAACACTTATTTTTTACAAATTCTATTTCTCAGGCCTTTCAAAGGAACTAATAATCTGTAAACAAACACTCTTTTGTGCTATGTGAGTTTATTTATAGAAACTTTTATAAATCCTTTTTATTGAAATGAAAACATTGTTTTAGTCTTCATAATATTCCCCAATTTAAGTGTTTCTTGGGAATACTTGTATGAACTCATGAAAGTCAAAGTAATCACAATCCATGCGGGGAAAATTGATAAAAATAGTAATATAAAGGAAAATGACTCTAAAAGACATCAGAACTTGGTTTTTAAAATGATTGATTTTAACTCCAGGAGACTGTTGACAAATCACATTTTCTTCTTTCTAAAGGAGCAGTGGTAGTCTGCCCCGGCAGAATGAAGCATATAATATCGGACATAAATGGCTTATATTTTATAACCAAACTTCTTTATAAAAGAAGGATCTATTTTGGAGATGAAGGGAGTTATTTGTGAGTGACAGAAATGTGAAAAATATTAATTTTAAGAATATTTGATGTATCAGAAATTCAATTTTTTTGAAACTGTTTATATTTGTTTTCATGAGTTTCTCGGAGTATGTGTTTGAAAGAGATGCTATGATTTGGTAGAAAGGACTTTGGAATGGGAACTGTTAGATCTGTGTTATCATTCTGATCTGGTCATTAACTTGTTGGCAGACCTTAGACAAATCACCCCAAGTTTCTAGAACTCAATTTCCTTATCTATAAGAATGAGGAAGTTAAATAGATGATCTTTGAGGTCCCATGTCTCTCACATATTGTTTGTTGAGTCTGCCTTCTTTGTGGACCTGTAATTGATGAGTCATATGGAGTTTTAATCTTTCCAATATTCTCTCACGCACAGGCAAGTCACCCAACTTCTATGGGCCTTGGGTTACTCATCCATAAAACAGAATACCATCTGCCCTGTCTATCTCCCAGGATTATTACAAGGATAAAATGAAATGATGACTATAAAGGTTCTTTGAAAAGGTACAAGCAACATGCAAATCAAGCTATTATTATCATCTGTGTTAATTGAATGGACTTGGTATCTGGCAAGCAAGAGACTTGCTGAGGCTTTTGGACTCAGTCTAGTTTCATCAATGTTCAAATTTGTGATTTACAGTTTTTAATTCAATGTAATTTACCAAGCACTTATTGGGGCTGTTCTGTGCTCTTAGGGCAGCTAGGTGGCATAGTGGGTGGAGCACCAGGCCAGCAGTCAGGAAGACCTGAGTTCAAATCTGGCCTCATACACTTACTAGTTTTGTGATCCTAGGTAAGTCATTTAACCCTTTTGCCTCAGTTTCCTCATTTGTAGAATGAGATGGAGAAGGAAATGGCAAACCACTCCAGTATCTTTGCCAAGAAAAACTCAAATGAAGAATCAGACACAACTAAAACAACTGAACAACAACAGAATCTGCATGCCTAATATTGTGCAAGGTACCATGAATGATAGAAAGTGAGATAATATGGTCTCATATTTGTAAAGTGCTTCACCTTTATGAAGGACATTAACACCTCCCTTACCATGTCAAACTTCAAAAGTGTTTGGGATCACTTCCTAACAGGTTTACCTGCCCCCAATTCCTCTCCCCACCCACTCCCACAATTTCAAGCTATCTAAAGAAGTACATAATACAAGCATGTAAGGTAGAGCATGTTATTAACAATTGTTACTGTAATGTTAATGGGATTTAAGATCCTCCCTGTCCATTAATAGGCTTCACATGGAGTCCATTAAGGGAAGCTTGCTTAGGGGAGACTTACTTGTAGGAAGGCTTCACACCTTTTTTGCTAATTTCTAATTGGACACTGAGTCATGAGGTTTGTGATGTCTTCTGGCTCTGAGAAGTGTATATAAACTCTGAGTTGGTATTTTGCTTTAGAGGCTCGCTTATGAGAAGGATCTTGTGATTCCCTGGTCTAGATTCTGAGTGGCCATATGTTCAGAGCTCCCTGACTGCTCAGATGTAAAGGCTCTCTGAATCTAGGGATGTAGGTTAAGTGTATAGCTAATTCAGGCAGCCAGAGCCCTGTTTGTTGGTCTTTATTTCTCTTCTTGTATTTCTCTGTATTTTCTCTGAAGTTCAGGGTGCTGACTTTTCCCCTAAGCTAATGAATGTGATTAAAAGAGATTGTTGACCCCTTAAACAGTCATCTTTCCTAGTAAAGTATATCTAAGAACCTGTGCCAGCAGCCATCCTGACTATGCCAGTGTGGTTGCCACTACAGTTACTTATAGAAGAGACATAAAGGATATTATCTAAAAAATAAATAATTCAAAACAATTTTTGAGCACCTGATATGTGCAAGGGGGATGCTAATGAAGTGGGCTAGTCATGTCATAAAAACAAGGGAGAATGGTCAGCCTAACTAGCATGCCAGTATCCCGTGCCAGTATACAGTAAATACTGTGCCAGTAGGCTGGGTATATCATCTCTGGAAGTTCTGAGGGATGACATAACAAATCATAGAGTATGAGAAGGGCTGGATAAGTTATGCTCTGCATCATGGGACAAAGTATCCATGAACACTGCAGTTATGACTCCCAGTAAGAAATAAAGTTCTCAACAGGTGAACCTAATGAGAAAGCACACAGAGCAGAGACATTAAAAAAAATCACTAGACACAGAGAAAACACATAAAGTTTCTATAAATTTAATCCTCATCTAGGGACACCTGGCACCATTCACACATTTAAATATTCAATGTCCTTGTGCTAACAAAGTTTTGCTCATTCATAGGGGAAAGGCAGTATAGTATTATGGAGAGAGATTCAGCCTGTGTTCATATCTTACTTCTGATACATACTGACTATGGGACCCTGAGCTTCTTAGTGCTTTAGATAGCTAAGACTCTTAATGGTAGAGAAGGTACTAATCTTCATTGCTAGAGGAAGCTTCCTCATCCAGAAGCTCCTTATGTTGAATAAATCACAGTTCCAGTTCCTATACCTAGCCCTATAGGGAGACAGGAGCAGCCTCAGGGTGCTCTCACTTAGAAAAATTATAACTACGTATTGTTGTTTTCATGCCCTGAATATTTCTCCTATCATGACCCTAGACACAACTCACAAATAGAATTCTTCTCCTGCTCCCAACTCCATGCAGTCCTTAACAGAAGAATATCATGACCTGCACCTATGTGCTGGAGCCAGTTCTAACCAGCTCACTAGGGTTGACTGTTAAATTTTCAAGGTGAGTATATACACCTCAGAAATCAGCAAAGACTACAAATCAGGACATTTTATATTCTTTTGTTGATTATCTGGACTTAAGTGATGGAGAAAATGTTAATAGTGCAGATTAAACTTTAAAGTGTGTCTGAGGAGAAAGTTGTTTAACATTTACCAGCATATCCCTAGTTATGGGTATGTTTCTGATGAGGGGAGCGGTAGGAGGTTGCTTGTCCTAGTTGTGGCACTAGCTGATTTTCTAATCCACTGAAAAGTAATAGAATTAGAGGCCCTGGACGAAGTATCTTCTATCTGGCTGCCCATACCTCCCAGATCTCCAATTGGTCTGAGACCCAATCAGTACCAAACCCAAACTCAGTGGAGAAAGGATTTTTATAAGAATGGCAGGACTAGAACAGAAAAGAAGGTTAGAAGATATATACACAATAAGTGAACCAAGAGGGCTAGAGGAATGTATAGGGGGATATAATATAGGAAGGATATAATATAGGGAAGGTCAGAGTATAGAGAGAAGGTCAAAGAATGTAGGAAGCTGGTTGGTACAGTGGATAGAAAGCAGACTTAGCTAGAGCCAGGAAGACCTCAATTAAAATCTGGCCTCAGATACTGACTAGCTGTGTGGCCCTGGGTGAGTCATTTAACCCTTTTTGCCTCAGTTTCTTCATCTATAAAAGGAGCTGGAGAAGGAAATGACAAACCACTTCTTTGCCAAGAAAACCCCAAATGGGGTCATGTAGAGTCAGACGCAAGTGAAATGATATAACAACAAAAAGAATGTAGAAATGGAAGAAACTAGAGATAAGAAACAGAGTGGTAAAGGAAAAGGCCTAGAAGAGTCTGTGTGGTACAGTGGAAGGGGCTCTGAATGCTTCCAGATCTGGGCTCCAGTCCTGACTTTGTCATTCTCTACCTGTATGACCTTAAGTAAGTTGTGTAAACTCTTTAGACCTGTTGAACTAGATGGGCTATAAGGTTCTTTCCAGTCCTAGATTTATAATCCTGTGGAATATATTCTGCAGAGAAATGAACATCGACCAAGACTGAATTCAGCAAGGGGAATGGCACTAAACCCCTATCACATGCCCTGGGATCATTACACCACCAACTGAGCCCTGGCTCATTCTCCTGAGTCAAGTCATCTGGCATTTGAAAATTTACCTTGTGGGAGGTTAGCCAACCTTATCCTCATCCATCTTCCTGCCCACCCTGACCCACATTTAAAGAATAGGCTAAGGATATTGTGAGATTCATAGATTGGAAAAGGTCTGAAAGTGCCATTTTCTCCTTCTCCTCACCTCCAGGCAGCATGTCACCTAAATTCTCCCCATTAATTGCTAATCCAGATCCTAAACAAGTTTAATATCTTTTATTTTCCTTTACTGTTTTCTTTGGAAAGAAAACCCATGTTTTTCTTAGATTGCTTCCCAAATGCCTTTTATTTCTTCTTAACTGAGTTATGTACTTTATACCCTTGAGCCCAGAGTATATATTAAAACTTTGACGAAACATTTTTTTTTAATCTTGCTTCCGACCTCAGTCTCTATCAAGCTTAATTTTCCTGAATTGAAGTTTTCAAAATAGCAAAATGTTTAGGGAATTCCATTTTTAAAGTAACTTCTTTCAGAACAAAGGTCTTTGGCAGTTAGGGTTTCTTTGAAAAGAACCTGCAGGTGCAAATATCTATTCTTTAATATGCACAGAAATCAGAATTTATAATGAGGATTTGATTCCCTTCAAATCAACAAGCATGTATTAAGGATTTAATATATGATAAGCACTATGCTAAGAAACAACAGCCCCTGTCCTCAAGGAACTAACATTTTGCTGGGGGAAATCCATCATACATAGAAAAGGAAATATTTGAGAAGCATTTACAATGGGGAGAATCAAGAGGAAGTCCCTGTAGAAGGTGATATATGAGATAAGAACGTTAAGAAGGTGAAGGATGTGAAAGATTCTGAGAGGAAAAGTGAGAAAAGACATTCCAGGTATGGAGATCAAACTATGCAAAGGTATGTAGGCAGGATATGAAATGTCAAGTCTTCATTATAGCTAGTAGCCCAACTTGGCTGATAGTAGGGAGCCTCTGCAGATTTCTGAAAGGGAGATTCAGGGGACTGATGATATATTACTAAGGTGATTCATTTGACAAGGTGCCAGTCTCACAAAACAAAGAAACTTCCTTAGATGAAGATGAAGACTTTCATTACCCAGGACATTTGGGAATGACTGACTAAAGTAGGGGAAACAAGATCTCTGCTCTTACCACTCACTGGAAGTATATTATATAGAAGCCCATATCCAAAAAGTTTAGTTCTTACTAAATGAAGTAAAAGAAAGGCCCAAATAAACTATTTTTTTTATTCCCATGAAAATTTAACTTTATGGAATGTCTAATGCCTTCTTGGCTTAGCCTGGATTCTTAGTCACCCAGGATTTACTACTAAATCTTAGAAATTTGACCAAATACACAATCTCCTTTCTTTCCATTACCACCTTTAAATGAAGGCTGGGTTTCTTTCCCCTCCTCAAGACGCTTTGTTTGAAAGGTTAATAACCCAAGTCAGTAAATGTAGGACTACCATTTTATGAGGCATCTAAGGGACATAAGATAGGGGATAGGATACATTGGTAGACTTGTTGCCTTGAAAAGAGTTGAAGGAAGATCAAAGGAGATATAGGGCCCAGATATAGGCATTTTATTGCCTACAATAAATATCAGTAAATATCATGTCTTATTTGTACCCAAAGCCTCTCAACTCAAATCCCAACATTCTATCAAACAAGCTCTGAGTTACATAGACCAGAGATATACCAGAATTCCATTTTATCAATTTACATTTTAAATAGGTCAAAAACATATGTATAGCTTTCAAGGTATCTATACCTAAAAGCAGCAATAGCAGAAACCGTTCCTCTCCCTCAAAAGGCCCCAGGATGGTCAGAAATCTCCATAGCTATAAAAAATCCACAGTGGAGAATTTTGGAAGTCCAAGGGAGCTATACTAATCAGTGTGCTCAAATAAGAACACCCCATGGGGTCCAGGACAGAATGCTACAGACAGTAAACCAAAGTTAATAACTCCATGAAACAACAAAAAATGTAAGACATAATTTATAAATTGAAAAAATATAAGGTATATGATAATAAAAACAATTAGTCTGGAAAACAGGTAAAGAAGTGATAGTTTAATTATCATTGCATTCTCTGAAAACCACAATTTTTAAAGCTTGGACATAATATATTAAGAAATCATAAATGAAATCTTCCCAGATCTATAAGAACTAGAGGACAATGCAAGTATAAAAGGAATCCATTCATCACATCCTGAAACCCCAAAAGTAAAAGTCCCATGAATGCCACAGCCAAAAATCAGAACTCCCATAACAAACAAAAAGTATTGCAAGTATTCAAAAGGAAGCAATTTAAGTGCCAAACAATGAAAGTTAGAATCATACAAGACCTGGCAACTTCTATATTAAATGAGAGGAGATCTTGGAATACAGTAAGGCAGTAGGAAAAATATATAGGTCATTTTGACAATAGAGATAGAAAGTTAAAATCCAAACATGTCCTGATGTTCAAGCTGTTATATGTGTTTTCCTTGGGAATTATATGTGACCTCTAAGTAAGCACCCTTTGTTTATGTTTCTAGTATCCAAAATAGTGAAAGACTCATGTGGAACTGAGGGAAGTTCTACACAGCATACAGATAGAAAGTATTATCTGGTCCCAGAATATTTAGCTGGATGCTGGCTAAGCCAGACAGAAAAAAAAAACAACAATAAAAAATCATGAAGTATTTATTGTGTTTAATGTTCAAGGCACCATGGAGACTATAGGTATTATAGTAGAACCATAAGTACTATAAGATATGGATCTTATGTTCAAGGAGCTTGTATTCTGGTAAATATACAGGAAAATGTTAGGTGCTATAAGAATTCAGAGAAGAGGGGTGGCTAGGTGGCGCAGTGAGTAGAGCGTCAGCCCTGGAGTCAGAAGGACCTGAGTTAGGATCTGGCCTCAGACACTTAACGCACACACAAAACAAACAAACAAACAAAAAAAAAAAAAACCTAGCCATGTGACCTTGGGCAAGTTACTTAACCCCAATTGTCCTCCAAAAAGTAAAAAAAAAAAAGAATTCAGAGAAGAAAAAAATCAATGAATAGTAGAATAATCGTCTTAGGGACTTTTCAGCAACTAGGATACATACAGGTGAGTAATGCTTTGGTTAAACACAGTTTAATCTTAATACTGGATTTTAGAAGCAGCTAGGTGCACAGTGATTGTAGCACTTTGCCTGGAGTCAAGAAGACCTAAGTTCAAATCCAAATTCAGACGCTTTCTTGTGTTACCCTGGGCAAGTCACTTAACCTCTGCCTCATTTTCCTCAATTGTAAATGGGATAATAATAGGACCTACCTCTCAGAGTTCTTGTGAGGATGAAAAGGGTAATATTTATTTTTAAAAAAAATTTAACACAGTGCCAGGCACATAGTAGGTGCTATATAAATGCTTATTCTCTTTCCTGTCTTTTAGAGACTAGGAAGACAAAAATGCAAAATGAACTTTATAGAAGCAGAAATAAATGGATTCTAGGTTTTGTCAAAGAAGGAGGAGAATGGAGGGAAGGAGAAAGAGGAGCACTGTTCATAATTAGTAATTTTAAGAAAGCTGACCTGGTTCTCTGGTCAGGAAACAAACCTGATTCCTAAACGTGAAAAGCTCCAAACCCTAAGATGACATAGGTTTTACTATATGAGTAAGAGTAATACCTGTGTTCTCACTCTGGTTTTGGAGTTTCAAGAGAAGGAAGTTGTAGGATTGTAGATTTGGAGCTGGAAGGGACCTTAGAGGCCACTAAGCCCACCCTCCTCATTTTATATATGATAAATAGAGGCCCAGAGGAATTAAGTGACTTCCCAGGGTCACATAGCTTTATAATAAGTGTCTGACATACGATTTTGAACCTGGAGCCTCCTAAGTTCAGATCTACCATTCTATTTATTAATCCATGCTTTCTTTCAACTAATACTCACAGAAAGTATGTCTTTCAGCTGAAAGAAAATCCATAAGAACGCTATCAATTAGCCATAACTTTGACTCAAAAGAGCTATGATAGAAACAAATAATGGGAGAAACTCATGTACCATGTTGTGACTGTCAACAAAGAGAGTTTTGTTAGTTCTAGGGACATAAAAGTTAGCAAAGCAATGGAAATGTAACTCCTACAAATTTGCTTAAAGACGAAGAAATTTGTCTGTTTACAGACAGTATAATCACAGAAAGTAAAGGAGACATCTATTTATTGCAGCCACATATTGTTTATCCAGTGAGATTGTTGAACTTCCTGATGAGGAGGTAGAGAAAAGGGGTATGTATTTACTTGAGAATTTATGAACAAAAGAATCATCCTACAGTAATACAAAGATTCTTGGAACCAATACAGGCTCTGAAAGTTATGTTCCCAGTGAGGAAGACATTGGATACCATTCCCTGGCAATGTTGTTTGTAACAAAGATGGAACCCAGTTCACACAGGGCAAGAGAATTGAACCCAGAGGCAACTTCTTTCTTGTCTAGACTGATTTTAGAGACTATAGAGTCTCCCAAGACCTAGATGCAACTCACAGAATCTAGAAATAATGATAGACATTTTGCCCTTCTACAATTTCAGGTTCAGGGAAGCAGGCCTGTATATATGAAGATAATGATGATGAACCAGTACCATTAACCAACTCAGGTATAGGAAGACAAGAAGATATAGAAGATCTAGAGACAGTTGACCAGTCCCAGATTAAATTTTAATGTTACAAGTGAATCAAAAAAAGTAGTTGTACATACACATCCAGATATATTAGAGATTTCCCATGAAAAGCATGCTTGTATGTAATTGTATATGTTTATTGGTGGACATGTATGGTGTGTTTAGGTTAGGCTTCTATTTTATTATTTTGCTGTTCTGTTTATTTATGGATATACTTAGGTTATGCTTCTAGTAAAAAAAAATAATCTTTTTCTACCCATATACTTTTATCTGTTGTTATTTGAGTATAAACTAATGATTACAAAATTCTTCTTTATAAGCCCACTGATATTATATTAGTTAGCTAACTAGTCTAAGATTTGGGGTTTTTTATTTACTATTTAAGATTATTTGTGTATTATTATGTATTAGGGCTGTGCTTATACTATTAAAACATATATATATGTATACTAAATATAATATATACACAGACATATATACACCCATATAAATATATATATATATGTATGTATGTGTATGTGTATAGATATACACATATATTTGCATGTCTTGCATGCAATTTATACATTTAGTTACTACAGTCCCCTGTAAAGTGATGCTTTGTATAGTGCCATGTCTATTTCATGCATTGTTAATTGGCATTTTCTCCCAGTGATTCCATGGGATAATTATCTGGGTTGCCAAAATAACCATCCTTGTTATTTTAAAATATTGATGTTTATGCTTCTCCTGTATAATTAGATTTCAAGTATACCCTAGCTGATGTTCATAAGGGACTGCAAAATTTCTGGCTCCAAAGAATATAATGCCTGCTATAACATGGAGATGAGACACTCAAGTAGACACTATCCCAGAGTTCACCTGTTGTTGATATTTATCAATTTTGATTTCTGGGACTGAAATTTTAGAGAACAGATTTCTCAGAAGAGGGAGCTGGTAGGAGGGAATGCAGAACTTGTTTTTCTTTTTTAGAAGTCATGTAGGCAGGCCAGGGTTGAATACAGCATGGAGTTTCTAAATGCATGTTCCCTTACTTTCTCCTTCTGAGACTTTGCTAGGTTGCTGCTGCTACTGTTGCTGTTGCCGTACTGGGCAGAAGAAAGCAGGGCCCAAGAGACTTCCAAGTGATGTTCGGTGAGATCATTAAGGGCTCCTCTGAGACATCACCATTGCCCTCTGCTTTCACATTAGAGAAGGGAAGCAGTGACCATTAACTCTCCAACTTTTGTTGGTAGTTACCCAAGTTTTGTCTCTACCTCCATCCCAGATAAGGAATTCCTAGAAAAACCAATTTTCACTCTGCAGTTAGCAGTGTAAATGCTGGCTATTTCCTATCCAAATGAACTATTCCTCTCCCCTTTTGCTCACTATCCTTTCATTTGCTACAATTTTATTCCCCTGTACATAAAAAGAAATCTAGAAGTCACTAATCTTTATAAACATTTAAATGAAGGTCAGTTTTGAACCTTCATTAGACTTTCTGCCATCACTGTTAATATCCTCTAACTGTTGTCCTTTTCCAGCATGCTTACCGCAAGCAAGTGAAGATTCTCCCCCTCCACTGCCAAACCTCACTGCCACCCCTGACCAAAATGGGCAGATGAGAACAATTTGTTCCAACAGCCATGAAGGCAGCTAAGGCAGGTGTTGTGGAGTGTGTGGAGCTTGATCAGACAAAGAAGATGCCAAGGTCATCACTGCATCCAGGTTGTCTTCAGTTACCGTGACTTTCGTCTTGCCACTGGGCTTCAATGACTCTGGAAGAGGCAGTAAGGCTAAAAAGCTTTGAGCAACTAACTCTGCCTCACTTGATTCCAGTTTAGGCACAAGCCAAGACATCACCTTCATAATATCATTGGTCTTCTTTTAAAATAAGGAATGAACAACACCCCCCAGTCCAGCAATAGCAATGGGGAGATTGAGTGTCTCTCCCACCCCTTCCTCAGTGCATAGCTCTCCATTTATTTTTTCTTTACCCATGCTCTTGAAACTTCTTTCATCTTTTAACCTCTAGTAGCCCCTGCAATTGAAGGCATTTGGTGTGAGGACTATGTCATCACAATTGTTTTCAATCTCTCTCCTTTGTGGGACAGCTAGATGGCACAATGGACAGATCTTCATTTGGGAAGGCTTGAGTTCAAATCTGGCTTCAGATGCATATTTATTGTGTGACCCTGGGTGAGTCACTTAAACATCTATTGGCCTGTTTCCTCAGTTATAAAATGTAGATAAGAGCATCTACCTTCCAGGGTTGTTGTGAGGATCAAGTGAGATAATATTTAAAAAGTTCTTAGCACAATGCCTGGCACATAAGGAATGCTATATAATATAAATGTTAGCTATTATTACTATTGTTGTTATAGGGGCAGCATGAACCTTGACCATTCCTTAGCATGTTTACAAACTCTTGCTTCTTGCAATATTTTCACTCTCTTTTTTAAGACAAAAAGAGAGGGAAACCATTTCTTCAGATATAGTCATAGCTCCCAGTTTTCCATTAGTTCAGAATACACTGATGAGTCGGGCCCATCCTATGGGCTTCATTTCAGCTGTGCTTTAACTCATTGACAATATAAAGGACTGCATAGCAGTGAACTTAGCATGTTTGTGGACAGTGAGAAGACAAAGTCAATGGAAGCAGAAATGCATGTTGGAAGGTAGTGATGAATAAAGATGGCCCTATAGTTCAGAGGTTTTGAAAGCCAGTACAAGGTCTTTAGATTTGTTGCAGGATGGAATATGAAGGTATTGAGGATTTTTGAGCATGATTAAATCAGCATTTAAGGAAGAAATAGCAATATATAGGATGCATTACAGGTGAGGGAGAATAGAAAAAGGGAGACCTCCTACATAACAGTGTTTCAATAGTTCTGTAATGCTGTGATGAAGACTGGGATTTATCACATATTTGTGTCTAATAGTAGCCATCTCTAGGGCAGAGGTGGGGAGGGAAGGAAAAAAAGAAATTTATATAATAACTTTGTTACATATTTAAAAGGAATAGCAAGTTATACATAAAAGATTGCAGTTTCATGTGCAAACATCTTTTTTATTCTATTATGTAATAGAAATGCTTGTTTTATTTCATAAATTTAAAATAAAATATTTTTAAAAGACTAGGATTCAGTTGATAGCCATGGGAATGTTTGTTGTCCTTCATTCTCAAAGAAGAACCAAATTATATTACTATATTGGGGTCAAAATACAGTGGTTCTGACTGTGGCTAATCAGACCAATAGCATCTCAGAAGGCTCTACCACAGGGCAGGAACAAATGCTCCACATGAACATTTGAAGTGTAGATTTCTCTAAACATGTACATCTCACCTTCTTTTGAGCTACTGAAATTCTGCTTTGCTTGTAGAGCATAGCATCTTCTTTGATGCAGGCATACCATGCTGGGGAGTCCTGTGCCAATGGCTCCCATGTCACACAATCAATCCCAAAGCTCTCCAGAGAGACCCTGAGAGTGTGGTTATTTTATATTTAATTTAATTAATTAATTAAAACAATTTAATTTAATATTTTATTTTCCCAATTTTAACATTCTTTTTTCAAATTTTGAGTTCCAAATTATCTCCCTCCAATCCCTCCCCACCCTACCATTGAGAAGGTAAGTAATTTGACAAAGGATATACATATGTAGTCATGCGAAACACATTTCCATGTAAGTTATGCTGTGAAAGAAAAGATAAAAAAAACAAGAAAAAGAAAGAACTTAAATATTTGATCTGCATTCATGTTTCACCAGTTCTTTCTCTGGAGATAGACATCACCTTTCATCATAAGCCTGAAAAAGTCTTTATATAACTTCTTCTGAACTCTATGTGAGCACTTGCTTTGTGTAAGTTTTCTATAAGAAGTCTTTTAGGCAAATGTATGATCGGCATTTGAACAACATGACCAGACCATCAGAGTTGCATTCTCTACAATAGAGCTTGAATGCTTGGAAGTTCAGCCTTACAAAGGACCACAGTGTCTAGTAACATATCTTGCCAGGAGATCTTCAGAATCTTCCTATCATAAATTAAATGGAAGCAATTCAGTTTCCTGTAATGGTGCTGGTAGACTGCCCAGGTTTCACAAGCATATAACAATGAGGTCATCAAAACAGCTCCGTAGACCTTTAGTCTGGTAAGCAGTCTGATGCCTCTTCTCTCCCACACTTTCCTTAGGAGCCTCCCAAACACTGAGCTAGCTCTGACAATGTGTAAGAAGATCAGCAGCATCCATTGCTAAGTACCATTTTTAGAGAGGACGTTCATTAAGTAGAATATGTTCAAGATGATGATGAGCCTAGAAAACATACCTGATGAGAATTAGTTGTAGAAAGTGGGCATGTTTAACCTAGAGTAGAGAAGACCTATCAGGAATGTAATAGATGCCTTAAATTACATGAAGGGTTATTATAAGGAAAAGGAATTGGACTTGTTCCTCTTGGTTCCAAAGAACAAGCCCAAAAGCAATGGATACAAGGTGGAGAGAAGTACATTTCATTTGTTGTTAGGAAAACCTTTCCAATCACAAGAGCTTTCCCAGAGTGTAATCATCAGACTCCTGATGTAGTGAATTTCCACTCCACAATCTTTAAGCAAATCCTGGATGATTCCTTATATGGGATTTTGTAGAAGGGATTCTTTTCAATTTTGGGTTGGATTAGATGGCCTCTGAGACTCCTTTCAGCTATGATTCTGTGGCTTTAAGAAGTCATTCATTAGGGCTCAGAGACTACTCATATATGAAGTATAAAGGAGACGGCTGAGTCAAAAATGAGTGTAACATTTCAAGCCTGGGAACCTAGGAGATGGGCAGTATTATCATTAAGAGGGAAAAAATAGATGGGAATATAGATACCAATTATTACTGTGGAAGGCTGATTGTGAAAGCTGCCTCCTACCGTTTGGGGGAAAGACAGTGGACTAGAGATGCAGAACGAGATCTACATTTTCAGGCATGGCCAATGTGTTGATTTGTTTTGTTTAGGATAAGGATAGGGCCTGGGCCTGTCAATATTGGTCTAGGGAACTCCTAAATGAGGAAAGTCCCTCTACCAATGAAGATCAGGACTTTCTCTATAATTTCTAATCTGCTTTGCATACTGAGAGGTTGAGTGGTTTTCCTAGGGTCACACAGCCAGTACGTGCAAGAGAAGGTATTTGAACTTATGCCTTCTTGGCTTAGGGGTTGGTTATCTAAGAAATGATAAAGATGCCAAAAAAGATAAGAAAATAGCATCAATAAGACATATTTTAAAAATATACAAAGATATTAAAAAGTTCAAGAGGACATCAACAAAAAATGCATTGTTATTTCTATCTTGTTATATTTAATATACGTTTTTTAAATGCACTGCATCTAACAAATGTTTACAGTTTCATATACCATCCCCTTTCTGTTCTTTACATATCTAAGTGCTGATGTGTATTGATGATCGTTACACTCATAATTAAAATTAAAAGAACAAGGCAGGTGGGAAGGAAAACTGGTTTGAAGAGAAAAGATCAGAATCAACATGGAACAGTGGAAAGAATACTCAACACCCAACTAGGAAATGGAAGACTTGAACTCTCTACCTCATAAAGTCATTAATTGGAAGGGACTTTGCAAACAACAAAGTACTAGTTCAATGTGATTTACTATTAAATAACAGCTCTGCCTCTAATTAGCCTGTGGTACCCAGTCACTCATCTCTTCTGTCCAGTCTCAGTGAACTAGAGGAGACACAGCATAGACTTCCACTTTCCTTTAACACAATCAGCGACTGATTTTCATCTCACATGGCATTTGTCTCTGTCTGTTGGTGTGGTGGAAATGAGGGCATTGGACTAAACTGTTTCATATGCATATATATGAAATTTCATATATATATTATTTTGCATGAAAATAATTTCATATATATTAAATGTTATATGTACATATATAAATATATCCTGATTTATGTAAATAAATATATACAATTATACGCATATACACATACTGTATACATATACAATTTGTGCAACTAGGTGGCAAAGTAGAAAGAGTGATGAGCCTGGAATCAGGAAGACTCATTGTAGCACCAACACAATATTCACAGCACTGTAAATATACCAGCATAGTGGTATATTGCAGATGCAAATGCAAAATATAACAGACTCTCTATACATCAGACAGAAGCAAAACATTTATTTGGAATGCCAAAACCAGAAAGCTGAATCCATCACAGCAAAGAAGTTAATAAGCCATAACGCCACAGAGAGCCACATCCTTTAGCATTCCCACAAATGAACACTGATAAGCCTAGGTATCTGCCTGGGTGCATCCTCTCCTCCCTCTATCTCTAAGTGTTCTGACTCCCAGCTTCCTGTGGGTTCTGCTCTATCTTTCAGCAAACTCCTCCCACCACAGGCTCCATGTGATTACATTCAGCCCATTAGGGGGCAGGGAAGATCTTCAAATCAGGGAAGGTCTTCAAATCCTATTACCATAACACTCATCCTCCTGAGTTCAAATCTTGCTTCAGACTTACTAGCTTACTAGTACGTGACTTATACTTACTAGATATGTGGCCCTTGGCAAGTCACTTAACCCCATTTACTTCAGTTTCCTCATCTATAAAATGAGTTGGAGAAGGAAAGGACAAACCATTCTAGTATCTTTGCCAAGAAAACCCCAAAGAGGGTCATGAAGAGTTGGACAAAACTGAAAAATGATTGAATAATAACAATTCATATAATGTAGTCCAGTGCCCCTATTTGAGAGAGCATCTTGCTAAAACAATGGATAGAGCCCACTGGACCTAGAAACAATAAGAACTGAGTTCAAACCTGGCCTCCAAAACCAACTGCATGACCCTGGACTATCAGTTAACCTCTGCCTCATTTTCCTCATCTGTAAAATGGGGGTGATAATAGCACCTATCTTTCAGGGTGGTTGTGAAGATGAAATGTAATAATATTTATAAAGTGCTTTGTACAATGTCTGATAATTTTGCAGACATTTAATAAATGCCTTTCTTCTTCAATTCCCTCTCTCAGGTTGCATATGACTCTAAAATTATATTTCTAAAATATTTTAATATAGATCTATTTGTTCATATAGTAAAAGATAGTGATCAAAATGCCAAAATCTAGTGAATTGAATATTATAGCTTAGAGTGAGTACATGTTCTAGTCACTGCCTAGCCCAGCACAGCGTTTGGCACATAGTAGGCTCTTAAATAGTTGTTGATTGATTACCAGCTTACAAAAAAACCTAAAATATGACAATACCCTTTAATAGACTAAGTGAAAAATAATTTAGTCTCTCCTTTATGATTCAGAAGGTACTTGAGGATCTTGTAGGGTCTTAGGTTATCGTTAAGACCATTAATTCTCATATAGAAAAATGTAGAAACAGGAGACTTGATCCCATGCTGACCCCAGGGTTTAGCCTGAAGAAGCTGGGGTTTTTTTAAACTTCTTATAATTGATTTAATTGCCATTTGGCACCTTTTCAGAAAAAAAAGAAAAATTTTAAAGTGCAATACCAAAAAAAAACACCAAACACTGACTCTAAATGGGAGTTCACTGTATTATATGAAATGCCTGGCATCATACCAAGCAGAGCTGGGTACACAATAAATACCAATGATAATGAATTATTTGTAACTGCAAAATGGCACATAGAAATCTTCACAAACTCAAGCAATGCTGCTCACTTAGCATGCACGTCCCCCAAAGATCAGGAACTGCCTCAGCTACAATATTTCTGTTGTATTTTCCTTAAGGCCAGAAGATAGCTTAACATATGGTTAAATGATGGCTGACTATAAACTGAAGGGTTCAGGGAATGGAATCACCAGTAGACTGGAGGACAGGTGTCTAGATGATGATGATGATGATGATGATGATGATGATGATGATGATGATGATGATGATGATGATGATGATGATGATGAAGATGACGGTGGTGGTAGTGGTGGTGATGATGATGATGGTGGTGATAGTATTAACTTAGTGTTTTAAGATTTGCAAAGTTCTTTCCATCCATTATCTCATTTGAACTTCCCAATCACCCTGGGTATCAGTCTTGTTCTACAAACTGCTTAATTTCTCTTGCTCTACTTCTGTTTACCTTAATGTGGGATAGAACTTCTGATTTCTCCTACCTGCTTCTAGGTCTCTCCTCTGTCTTATGACATCTTGCATTTATCTATCACTTCCTAGCCCTCATAAATGTGTTTACACACCTAATCTCCCTTGATCCTCCCAAACCACCCCAATGATGGAAATATTATGCCCATTTTTCAGATAAAGCACCTGAGGTTCAGAAAGCTTAAGTGACACACTCAAGATTATACTGTCATGACCAAAGTACACACCTGAAATCAATTCTCCCTACTCCTAGTCTAGTACTTTTCTGATCACACTTTAATAATAATAACCAACATTTATATATCATTTTAAGGTTCGCAAAGCACCTTACAATATTATCTCATTTGGTTCTCTCAACAACTCTAATAGGTTAGTGCTATTATCATCCCTATTTTACAATTGAGGAAACTGAGAAAAATAGATGATAAATGGTTTGCCCAAGGTCACACAGCTAGTAAATGTCTGAGGCTATATTCAAACTCATCTTCCTTACCCCAGGCCCAGCATTCTATCCACTCAGTTTCCTCTGATAAAAGGTATTAGAGCAGAAAGACATTTTTCATCATGAAATAATTGTAAAGACATCCCCACATTTTAATACTTAGGAGTAATGATGTAATTCAGACGTCTTTAGCTTCTGAACTCTGCCAAAGGTAGCATAAGACAAAACTTTCAGTGGCAAAAACAGTTGGGGCCCTTAGTTAAGCTAGAAAGTTTCTCTCTGGAGATTTCCCAACTTCACACTTGCTCTGTGGTATAGTATATGGAGTCTTGAACTTGTAGGTAAAAAGAGCTGGGTTTGAATGGTGCCCCAGATACTTACTAGTTCTGTGATTCTGGACTAGTCACTTCCTCTCTCTGGGCCTCATCATTTAAAGGAATCTTACAATGACCCCTTCTAGACAGCTAATAGTGTGATTTTTTTGACTTGACTTGGTGCAAGGAACACCTCTGATAAAGAAACCACCTCTATCCATGTAGCTTCCCATCTGCTCTCCAAATTCTAGTCCTAGAATATTGCCTGGTAGCATCAATAGGTTGACTTGCTTAGGGCAATGCCAGGACTTGAATCTAAATCCTTCCTGAATCCAGGCCAGCCTTTCATCCACTATGCCACAGTGGCTCTCCTTTCCCACCCACAAATTAATATGTTTTGTAAATTTAGATTTCTAAATATCTGGTTTGTAAATGTCCCTGATAAATGTAGATGTATCTGACTAATGTAAATTAGTATTGTCAGATGCAGTAGATGCATCTCATTAATGTAAATTATTATTGTTATCATTTCCTTTCTTCTCATCCCCAGAAATCCTACTGCAGGGTCTCACTGTGGCATGAGGTTAACCCTGAGGCTTTTATTTAGCAAAGCACAGACGCTACCTGAATCTTTGAAACTGGAAGTACTTTAAATATGGGGCCACTTATGAATACGTATCACCGGGTGATTAGTTTTTTATCCATGGCAACCTTTAAAGTTGCTGAAAACACCCAACCAATGGCTGTTAGTGAGGGTGGCTCCCCTTCTCTAGGACCAAGAACAAAATAGCCAAAAGGGGAAGAGGCAGTTATACCTTGAATGTGGTTCTTAGACCATATGCAAATATTAATGTTAACTGTTGGTATATTTATGGTGTAATCTTTGTCTAGCAAGCAATGTAGAAATGCACTACTGGAAGAGCTGGGCCAATTCAACTTAACAATGATTCTTAAGTGTTTATTGTATGAAGCTACCATTCTAGGTACTAAGCACATAGAAACAAAATGGACAGCTCTCAAGAAGCTTATTGACAGTCACTGTAAATGAAACCAGAAATTGCAGATAAGTGAACAGACAATTTGCAGGCTGTCCTTAAAGAAGAGAACTCTCCTCAAAGAGGGGAATAAAGGAGTTAGTGGAATTGATTTTTATCTAACGTCTAAAGGCCAGATGAAGCACTGTCTCATTTCCACATGGGGCTTATCAAAGAAACCACTATGGGGGATGAAGTGCCAACATTTTTTCAGAATAGAAAGAAATAATAGAAACAAGGTCTTCTATGAAAGACATAAAATCTTCCACACTGAGTCACCATACACCTCAACATTCTGTGACTTCAATGCAAAAGTAGGTAAGGGAGGACAGTGAAAATAATGCAAGAAAACATGGCTTAGCATCAAGATTACTATATAGTAACCTAATATAGCAGAAAGAGCAGTGGATTCTAGAAGTCAGAAGACCTGCGTTCAAATTTTAACTCTGCTCTTTACTCCCTATAAAGATCTTGGATAAACCAGCTAACCTCTATGGGCCTCTTTCCTCATCTATAAAATGAGCAGTCAGAGTAAATGCCCTCAAGGTCCCTTCAGATTCTAAACACTATTCTTCTAAGGAGTCTCACACTCTTGTTTGTCTGCTTTTTTTCTTTAGAGTAACAAAAGTTGCTTGGCCAAGCAAGTGGTGAAGTTTTAACAAAGATATTGGAGTGGTTTGCCATTTCATTTTCCAGCCCATTTTACAGATGAGGAAACTGAGTCAAGTAGAGATATGTGATTTGCCAAAGTCACACAGCTAGGAAGTGTCTGAAGCCAGGTTTGAACTCAGGTCTTCCTGATTCCAGACCCAATGCTCTATCCACTTGCATTACCCAGCTGGCCCATTATTGTAACATGAGAAGACTAAATTGAAGAATATCTTGACCAACTATAAACAGAAGAATTGGACACTTTCAGTATATAGTCAGTGAAACACACACAAAAAAAAAAAGGAACAGGAAGGTATTTTTAAATGATTCTCCTCAGCAAATCACACTCTTTGATCACTCAATTGACTAAGAGGCATAAAGTCAGTCAACTGATAAGTATTTATTAACTACCTACTATTTGCTAGATAAGCACTGTGCTAAGTCCTAAAGATTCAAAGAAAGGGAGAGAAAGTCCCTGCTCACCAAGAGCTAGTGAGGAATTGCAAACTCCCCATATAAACAACCACATACAAACAACATATATATATAAATTGGAGAGAATCTTAGAAGCAAGGCAGTAAACCAGCTATATCTATAACTGATTTCTTCTTAATCACTTGACTCAATAGAACAA
The DNA here is from genome assembly GCA_011680675.1 of Gymnobelideus leadbeateri. Lineage (NCBI taxonomy): Eukaryota > Metazoa > Chordata > Mammalia > Diprotodontia > Petauridae > Gymnobelideus > Gymnobelideus leadbeateri. The sequence continues at coordinate 89,311 of WOXC01010255.1, forward strand.
AATGTAACCTTGAAGGCTCTCCTCAAATAAGTTGTCACACATATTAAAAGTATAAAAGCCTGGCAAATACAATTTACAGAGATAACTTTATTTCATGATGCATTGATTTAAAGAGGTACAAAATAGGCAAACATGTGTACTTTCAGTGTTCATTAATGCCATGAAATTTAGCGTAAATAGAATTCTACTATGACTCTTATTTGCATATTAAATGAGACCATTTGCATTGAACCTTGAAAGACTGCAAATCCTCTGAAGTAACATCCATAACAATGTCAAAGAGACCAAAATGAGGGGGTTGAACTAGATGACTAGATCCCTTCCAGCTCTATAACCATCTGGGAAAACAAAGTAGATGAAAAAATGTGCATTGTCCTATCTGTGATTCATAGCTCATTGAGTTAGTCAGTCTCTCCCCCTCTGTGTCTCTATTTCAGCCTCTACTTCTCTGCCTCTCTGTCTCTGTATCTCTCAACTGCTACAGATGAATAATGAAGGAGTTAGTTTGAGAACTGAATGGAAGGAGAAGATTGGGTTGGATTGCATTTGGGATATGATTCAGCTTCTTTCAATGAGCCCACAAAAAATCTTCCCTATAACATCAATAAGTTACTAATAATGCTATATATCAATAAAGCATAGAACATCATGATCATAGAAGGATCAAAAATAATTAAAATGACAGATAGCCTAAAGGGACATGGAAAAACATATGGTAGGTCTATATAGGTGGTAAAAAATTATTAGTGATGACTTATGAGCTAGCAGCTATGTTAAAGATGTCATTGAGGATATAAATGAGTGGGAGAGGAATTGGATCATTCACATATTGAAAATGAGATAGGGGGTAGCTAGGTGGTGCAATACTGGAGTCAGACGAACCTGAGTTCAAAGCCAGCCTCAGACACCTAACACTTACTAGCTGTGTGACCTTGGCAAGTCATTCAACCCCAATTGTCTTGCCTTCCCCCCTTCCAAAAAAATGAGATATAGCAGATGGACAATAGGTGAATACATTGTTATCCCTGATATATATGAAAAGGGGGTGAAGCAATAAAGCAGGACTCTAGTGCATTTGGTATTTACTTAATGGAGGAATTGAGGATGACCAACAAGCCTCAAACCCATTGGTGAGTTAGGGGGAAGTCTACCCCAAACATGTAAACACTTCCCCTGGTGGAATGGTGAGAATGATTTGTTCCAACGGCCATGAAAGAGACTGAAGCAGGTGCTTTGAAAGGCTTAGAGTTTGTTCAGACATTAAAGATGTCAAGATCATCCACTGCAAACTGGTTCATTGCCAGTCATCTTGACTTTTGTCTTGCCACTGGACTCCGATGACTCTGGAACAGTCTCAATTAAATCCAATTCACCCACAATTCAAGATATCCCCCCATGATGTTGTTAGGATTATCCTCTTCAACAAACAATGGATGATTTATATATAGAAATGGTTGGGAATTAGCCAGGATAAGAAGGTGGATAAAAGAATCATAAATCTAGAACTGGAAAGCACCACACAGGCTAAGTGATGTGCTCAAAGTTACACAGATGGTAATTGGCATAGGCACCATATGAACCCAGCTCCAGCTCCCTATTCTTTCCATTTATATCACACTGGACAGTAGCTTCACAGAAGGAACAGACACACAAATGGAATCATGGACCCACCAAAGCATCAAAGTAAATACAAAACATTGCTAAAACTAATTTAATTTCAATACATTGTAAGATAGAAATGTTAGCCTAGCCCTACCCAGGCCTTTTTTTGTTGAGATAAAGAATCTCCAATTTATAAGAAAGGTTTCCAACAGTATTGTCTTCTGCATTTTTACATCTGCATTTGACGCTCTAGACGATGTGAAATGAGGACCATTTATTTGGAAGCCTTTTGGAATTTTTTTCTTATGCTTTTTCTCAAGTAGCTATAAAATGGATTTGTGCAGAATATTTTACTTTGGTATTCAAATAACAGGCTTTTTAATGCACTTTTTCTTGTCTTAGACTTATTTTTTTCAAAGGAAATAAATAAATTCCAATACACCCAGCAATGCATATATGTAATTATAGGTGATATTTTAATCTAGATGGGAGAATGCCATGACTGAGTAATTTTCAATTGGGAGAGACACTTATGCAAATACTTGATGTTTTTGAAATTGGACCCTTTTTTTCAGTGTTGATTCAACACTTAAACATTTTAGCTGGATTAAAAGGCAAAGCACCAAGCTAACATAAGCAAAGTAGAACTATACATCTGTTTCTAAGTAAAATAGAGTTAATTTAAAACAACTGAAATATAATACTACTGTATATTACAATCCAGCATCAGTAGGAGAGAAAGAATGGCAATGAAACATTAATGCTAACCATTTCTGACACTGATATTTCTTTGTTCTGGAAAGAACTCTTGCAAATTAGGTTTGATGCTAGAATGTAAATTGGTTGCTTTTGAATTTCTTGCTGCTTAAAGATGCATACATTATTGACTTTAAAATAAGGATTGGAGATGTTTGATGTTTCATCCTTAAAGTTTTGAGTTTACTTCTTTTTGGATGAGAATGTGAATATTTTGAGTCATCCTCCCAAATCAGATGCTTCAAAGAAAGCAAGGCTTGTTTAAATTGGTTATAAACATCTCCTAACCAAAAACCTTCTCCCTCCTTGTTACTTCTATCTTCAACAAAATCCCTATGAGCAATAGAATGAGATGGTATTTATTTTAAACCACTGACTCTCTCTGGACATCCTTCATGTTGTCATGGATTTCTTCAGTTTTAATCTATCACTCAATCAACAAGCATTGATTAAATACTTGCCAGGAACCAGGTTAGGTACTAGTGATATAAATATGATGACTGAGACAATACCTACGCAAAAAGGAGTTTACAGTCTTTTGGTGAAGACAAGTATAGATATTTTGAAGGTGAGAAAAGAGTCTAGTCCACATATTGGGGATATCAGAGAAAGGCACAGAGATAAAAGACGGCGAGTCATAGGTGAAGAACACAGAGAAGGACAGTTTGTCTGTATCACAGCATGTGTGTGTGTGTATTAGAGTAACAATGATGTACACTTAAGTTAGAAAGCTAGGTTAGGGTCAGGTTGTGAAGGGATGTAAAAGCTAACGAGTGGTATTGATAGTTTATCCCAGGGCAATAGGAAACCACTGAGTAAAGGAGTGGTCATCAAATCTGCATGTAAGGGGAATCACTTTGGCACTGGTATGTAGAATACATCAGAGTGAAAGCAGGGAAATCCCTTAGTGTATCATTGCAATGATATAAACTCGAGGTAATAAGGGCCAGAATTAAGCTGGCAGTTGTGTGAATGGAGGCATGGAAGGGGTTCAGATATGAGACATGTCCAGCTCTGGTTTACACCTGCATATGCCATTTCAAGTCCAGATTTGACCTATTATTAACTTGCAAGGCTCTAAGTATTAAGCACCTTGATTCCCTCGAAACAGAGGAGATGAAGTTTACTTTATTTAGAAGTTAAGAAATCTTGGCAATCATGAAGTTTATAAAAAGCCAAACTATCTTTCTATATAGATCTTACCTAATCTCATTGCTTCAACCATAAACCTGGTGCTGAAGATTCCTGAATCTACATCTGCATTTTTATTTGAACTTTACTCCAGCAGCTTCAACTGCCTTCTGGAAAATTTCATTTGAATATCATAGATATGTATATATATACATATATATATATATATACACACACACACATACATACATATATACATATATATTCATGTATGTGTGTATATGTGTCTATGTATATAACATTATATAAAATATATATAACTATTTCTAAATATAAAAACAAAAAAATTTAATTGTATTTGTTCCTTGAAATACTGAGAAACAGGAACCTTTGGGAAACTTGGTCAGGACTCATCAACTCCTACCAAGTCCTTTTTTTTCTCGATGGAATATTTTAGTCTTGTATGCTTGTTTCCACATCTCACTTTCTTAATTTAGTCTCATGGTGGCACCAAGATTTGAGACTTCAGGAAAAGGATTAATTCCTAATGAAATGACTGATGAGGACTTTCACAACCAGCTTAACAAAAAAGATTAGTGTAAATTCTAGTAGTCTTTGTATAAGTGCTGGTTAATCTCTTGCAATTCGGGCTTACTTTTCTGCTCAAGAAGCAAAAAGCTTTGGCATTCAGAACAATGTATATCGTGTTTTTATTTACCTCCCAATTAAATTGGTCCTTTCTTAAAGGCGAAGCATTCCATGCTGTCCTCCTCACTTCCCACCCACCCCACCCCACCCCCAAAAAAACTGGTTTCAAGATACTAAAAGGGATAAAAATGAGTGTTAAATCTCTCTTCCTCTTTATACAAAGTCAGTTTGATTTTCCTTTGCTCCTATGGGGTGTAATAATCACAATCGGATCAGGCAGAAACCCTTTAAAGTAATGGAATGGAAAGACAGCTTTTAGGCCTGTTAGCCTCATTATTCACCAGAATAAATTTGGATCAGACAATGTAAACAGCAGTGATGTTCTCAGTTATTGGACTTTTTAAATACTTTGGGCTTGCCACCTACATTCCAAAGGCCAGAATCTGTTAAAAAAAAAAAATCCATAAGGAGCTTGTCATCTTGGAGAGCCAGGCAGATTTTAGTTGAAAAATGCCAAAACTTCCTGCACACTTAATGCTATTTGCTCTCCCCCAGTGGTCAGTTTTTTGCTGATAGTTGCTGCCCCTCACCTCTTTCCCAGGGCCTTCATCTCAGAGTCACAAAATTGAGTAAATATTCCCTCTGGAGGACAAAATATTAATTCCATTTCATAATTTGTGGAAAGGGCTTTGACAAATATTGCAAAGTTTTAACAGTCAATGAAAGATACAAGAATTATGTGATATGTTAACTTGACACTTTGCCGGTGTTACTGTGTAAGGAATGCAAAACAAAGCTACATTTCAATCTCATGTAGGACATACATGTTTTGTTCTTATCTCCCTCCCTCTCCCCAAACCCTTTGATGGTAATGCCTCGTAGAAAAGGCTTTAAAATATGCCAGTTTAATCTGATGGTTCCTTTAGGAAGCAATTCTATTCATGGGCATAATGAGGGTTCTCTGCAAGGCTTAGCTTATGAACCACGATAGCAAGGTTTCTAGACAGATCATGGTTATACAAAGTTAGTAATCACACTGACTGACGTTCAGAGGTGATCTGTCCAATGACACCAAGTTTAGCCATACCAGGCCCTGTTTTTATTTCTTCCTCAGACGGTTGGCTTTTGCACCTCAGAGTTTCAGCGATGATTGGCACCAAAGATGAAGCAGAAGCAGTGACAGATTTAGTCACTGGTTTTCCATTGTCCTGGTGCTCGGGGGACTGGGAGAGAAGAAGCAACAGGCAGTGCGGCATCCCTCCAGCTCCATGTACCATATGAGGGACATGCTTCCTACCAGAGTTGTTGAGGGGTGAAAAAAGCATAGTGATGATCCAATATTACTTTGAAAAAAAAAAAACCTAAGACCTGAGTCCACAAAAAAACAATGCATTTCAAGTTTAGACATATCACTCTTTTAAATGTCATGTAGAACGTGGCATCATAAAAAATGGCAATGTAGTATAGACATTGATTTAAAGATATTTGTGTTGTTCAGTGGTTTCAGCCATGTTTAACTCTTCATGACCCTATTTGGGGTCGTCTTGGCAAAGATGCTGGAGTGGTTTTCCATTTCCTTCTCCAGCTCATTTTACAGATGAGGAAACTGAGGCAAACAGGGTCACACAGCTAGTAAGTGTCTGAGGCTGGATTTAAACTCAAGTCTTTCCAACTCCACACTAGGCACTTTATCCACTGTGCCACTTAACTGCCCAACTGAAAGCTACAAAGATCCTTAGTGTAGAGTCAGAGCACTGGGGTTCATGTCAAGAAATCTTGGTCCCTGAAGCAACATGCTACCCCTGAAAAGAAAGGTCTTAAATTGGAAATGGTGCCCAGACCTCTCTAACTTTGTATAATTAGATGCAACTGTGAGGGCTGAAAGATATTCAATGTCTAAGGGAAAACAATAGGACTTTCCTCATTAAGCTGATCTTTTAAAATGCAAATTTATATTACGAGTCCCTAAAGAGGTATATGAAAACAGAGATATGGTAACAAGCCCAGGAAATAGAAAAGATCTCCCCTGGGCTGAGTAGACAGATGATGCTCAGGGGTAGAGCTCTATGGAGCTAAGAAATGGTTTTAAACAGTCATAACTAGGGCAGGGTGATGGTGCTTTGACCCAGGGCACTAAGATTTAGAGGGAGCTGACAGTACTTTAATTCTTTCATCAACTATAAACAACTGAGCTTTGTTAGCGAGAATAATTAAAAGGGGAAAAAGGGAGAGAGAGGGAGAAAATACAAAACAGGCTTTTGTTCCCCTGTCTCAACAGCTTCGTTATCTGTCAACTCCACTGACAGACACACCCCAGGTGAATTCCTATGCAGTCTAACTATGTTTACCACCTCTTCCTCTCCAATTCCCCAGTAATGTCCCAGGGTCTCTTCATCCTCCAAATAAATTCATTTTTAAAAATTGATTCAAGGGCATGATTTGTTCTAGTTTTCCTGTTCCTGGTTTTGTAAAACTTGCCCCTGGCACCAAAATTGCTAGGTATAACTTTGATTTTGAAAAAATAAGAGCAGAGAAACAAAAGGGAAAAAGGAGAGAAAGAGGAGGAGAGAACCTGGGGTATATTGATTGGAAAATTTAGGACTAAAAGCATTGCTTCAGAAAAACTTGTGTGTTTGGCAAATGAGAAGATAAAGAAAAAAAAATATCCTTGGGTTTCCAAGAGGGATACAGTTGAATTTATGAGAAAGTTGGCCCAAAGACAATAAAGCTTTAAATGGAAACCAGTAAGATGCTTTTGTGGACTCAAAAAAAAAAAAAAGAATCCAGTTCATCCATTAGGGGGAAAAAAGGAAAATACTAAAGGTAGAAAGTAATGGTAGGTTAGTCAGAAGAACTAATATCCCCAGGGTCAATGTCTAGACCAAAGACCTTTTTAATACTTCAATGGATTCATGATCTCAGTGTGGCTAACCCCTTCCAAGCGAACAGATCACAATACATCTATGCCTTATTATTCTGAGCAACTCTTTTCCATACACTTAAAGAGAGAGTGACTGGAGGGAGTTCCAGGGAAGAATTCATGCTTTAGCCAACCCAGCCGGATATTTTAAGACTATGGTTGTGATTTACTCCAAGCCCCACTCCCCAACTAGCTGTATATAGTTAGCATATACCTTTTTGGGTAATTCTCTCACACTGCAAAAAAAAAAAAAAAATGTTAGCTATGCACTGGAACCACCTATGGGATGAATAGAGAGAATAAAAAAAAGTGATGGTGCCAGGAAAGAACGGAAAGTGAATAAAAACTTTGACAAAGACGTGGTTGAGTAGATAAAATTCTTTACTTTGTATCTTTGTGTGATGGCAGCAAAGAATGTACTTGAACTGCTGCCGAAAGGAGATGAAAGGGGAAAAAATCATATGAGGTGCTCCAGAACAAACAATAAAAATAACTTTGGGAGCATTTTGATCTAAAAAGAGAAAAACCCAAATTATCCATCCTCTGATCAGTGAAAAATCATGCAATCTTCCTGACTCCAAGTTATGTGCTTTATCCACTGCTCCATCTAGCTGTAATCTGAAAGTGCTTTAGAAACCAATAGCATCATATGTTAATATAATGAATATAGTGATGAAGGGTCTCTTGACACAGTGAATAGAGAACTGGCCTCCAAACAAGAAAGACCCAGGTTCAAATCCTGCCTCTGACATATTACTGTTCCAAACGATCCTGGGCAAGTCACTTAATATCTCAGTGTTCTAAGTAACTCTCTACTATTTTAAGTTGCAGAAAATGTGATAATCTGCATTGGTAGAGGAAGTTTCTTCATCTAGTAGTTCCCTATACTAATGAACAACAGATCCAGTCCCTAATATAATTTTTTGAGGTAGTCAGGGTCAAGTGTCTTGCCCAGGATCACACAACTAGTAAGTGTCTGAGGCTGGATTTGAACTCAGCTCCTCCGGACTCCTGGGTTAGTGCTCTATCTGCTGTGCTACCTACCTGCCATTTTTCTTTTTTTTATCCCTAATATAATTACAGAATTATTAAAATGAAACAGATTGTTGCAATGGGGTAAGGTGGTAACAAGGGAAAGGTAAAGAAGGAAGATGAGTATCTCTATATTCACTTTAATTTATTCAATTATCTAAGTTACTCAAGTACTTAGGTTCACATAGACCTAACCACCACTATGGTGGACCTTTCAGGGTCTTGACACATGATTTTATTAATGTGGGAAAGTCTCAGTATATAAATGTATACACATTTATTTATACATTTATACACTTCCAAGTTTAGAGTTACCTGAGGCACTGAGAGGATCACATGACCTGCCCAAAATCATGTACCTACTATGTGTCAAAGACAGGACTTCAGTCTGGATCTCCCTGGGTTCAAGGCTGGTGCTCTATCCATTGTGTCATATTGCCTGACCAAGCTTGATGACTTTCCACCACATCCAAGAGACTTCTTAAACTTGGAATTCCTCTCTTCTCAGTTCTAAGGCTGAGTGGGTATGGCCATTCTGGTCAGGGCTGGGTAACCACTTCAACAAAACTGAATCACCTCTGGAAGTCTAGCAATCCACCAGAGTCAAATGTTTGTGTTTAGAACCAAGCTGATTTCTTTCTATTCTTGTTCAGTTTATAAACCACTGAAGGAAGCTCTCCCGCCATAAACATTCACTTTTCATCCTCTGTTATTACAGCTGGGGAATGCGCTCCCTGATCTAAGCACAATTGGTCAGATGGATACCCACTTCCCATTTGCAGCATGGACCACAGCTTTTCTTGGATGGCATCCCACACCATCATTCAAAAAGCTTGTCCTTTATAATGGAAAGAAAACTTCCTTTCAGAATATTAGCTTGTGCTTCTTCAGTCAGAGGGCACTGGGTACACAAGCATTCTAAAAAGAATGATATGAAATTACCACAGGAAATTTGGAAATTGGTGCTAATTTATTGAAGGAAGTTTGTGGAATGGGAAAGGGGAAAAGAATTCTGAGAAGAGGCAGTTAGTTCTAAGTCTGAAAGAACATGCAAAAGTTAAATATGGAAAGAAGGCCAAAATGCATAAAGGCATGGAGAGACACCCAGAAGAACTTGGGGGATGAATTCCACAAAGATATGATGTAGAGATATAATAATGGGCAGGTCATTTTAATTTTCTGAGCTTGTTTTCTCATCTGTGAAATGGGGAAGGAGGAGTCAGGAGAGTTCACCTGGGAGATCTCTAAGCTCCCAGCTTATTGTGGGAGGTAGCCTGGCTTAGTGGATAGAGGGGCTGACCTCAGATGTAGAAAGATCTGGGTTCAAGTACTGTTGCTGTATTACTTCGGCTAGATGACCATGGGCAAGCCCTTCATCATCTCAGTGGTTCAGGCAGCTCTTGAGACAGAATTAGATGGCCCTGATGTCCCTTCCAACTATGATTCTATAATTCTGTAAGATGGGTTAGCAATCTGCATGGATGGAGGGAGCTTCCACACCAGGAGCTCCCCACACTGATAAAAATCATTTGATCTTATTCCAGGTTCTTTGCCCTACTTCCTCTTCCTGCCCCCAAAATCCTATGAACTGCTATGAATATAATGGAGTGAAAGAAGGTATCTAAAGGAAGAGAACACTAAAGTTAGGGAGATTGAAGAACAAAGGGAGGGAGGGCTGATTGAAGGAAGCAACAATGCAAATGAACATTAGCCGTTTAAAGGAAAAAATGATGAAGATTTCTCCATTTTTCCACCTCTGTGAAGTTTAATCTTGTCTTCCCTGAATCAAGAATGGCTGTGCCAAAAACCGTGAAGAGGCTCCTTGAAGAGGAATCCTGTGTTTTAAATGGAAAGGAAAACACGCCTATGTCCTCACAAGCCTGTCTCTGTAGGATGGGTCAATTTGATGGAGGAGCAAGTTCATTAAGTGCCCTAATGTGAATTTTACACTGCCATTAGGAGTAAATTGATTGATTCTTTGTTTTAAGAAGGGAATACAGGTTGGTAGATTTGTCTCCTTTAGACCAGGCAATCGTCTGTAATAGTCACTGAAAACTGATTTCTCAGGCCAAGAAATTAAAAATTATCTGCTTGTGCTACTTTCAGACCAGAGAGACTGTGCTCAGTGTGAGAGCCATTGGCTGACTGGCTTAGGGTAAGTATCCTGATCCCAAGCCAAAATTTCTCTAGGGGTAGTGTCCATGCCATAGAGATGCTCCCTCTTCTTCACTTTTATCCATGATCATCTGTAATTCAGCTTAGGAAAATTCAGGGGTGGAGTGGACCTCCAAGCAGAGGGAAGTTCTATGGTAAAAACAATTGAACTGTTATAGGTAGCCACCCAACCTCCAGAGAGTCCAGCTTGGGCCCTTCTTGAGATTAGGGTGGAAAGGTAAGCCCTGGAAAAGAGACAGAATCTCCACTAAATCTTGGAGGCATGATGATGTTTTATTGTTGCTGTTCAGTCATTTCAGTAATATCCAGCTCTCTGTGATCCCATTTGGCTTTTCTTAGCAAAGACTCTGGAGTGGTTTGCCACGTCTTTCTCCAGTTCATTTTACAGATGAGGGAACAAAGATCAACAGAGTTAAGTGATTTGCCCAGGGTCATGCAACCAGATTTACTCTTTTGCCAATAACTAGATGGGGGCACTGATAAACTGTCACCATTTCTTTACATTCAAAGTATAACATATAGTTAGAACCAGGGAATTATAGAACATGATGTTTGAAAGACACTATGCATCTAGTCCATTTTAGAATTTTTATTGGTATCTTTTACTCTTACAACAGCTTCATCACCAAACATTCCATTCAGTAAATTATTCCTTTGTAACCAAATTTTGGGCAGCTACACTGTGCAGTGGATAGAGCACCAAGTTTAGAGTCAGAAGAACCTAAGTTCAAATCTGGCCTCAGACTCTTACCAACTTTGTGACCCTGGGCAAGTCACTTAACCCTGTTTGCTTTGGTTTCCTCATCTGTAAAATGAACTGGAGAAGGAAATGGCAAACCACTCCTATATCTTTGCTAAGAAAACTCCAAATGGAGTTATGAAGAGTCAAGCATGATGAAATGATTCAACAACAACACACCCAATTTTAAAAGAAAGAGAAAAAAGTTCAACAAAACTAACCCACATAAGGCATCATGGTATGGTAGAAAGATGAACCTGGAGTCAGGAAGACTTTGGTTCAAATCTAGCCTCAGATAGTTATTAGCTACATGGCTCTGGGCAACGCATTTAATCTCCCTAGGTCTCAGTTTCATCATCTGTAAAATAAGGATGATAAACCTGGTGACCCCAAAGATCCCTTCCAGATAGAAATCTATAATGACAATGATCAACCAAGTCTGACAGAATACAAAATATTCTACACCCTAGTACCCTACCTCTGAAGAGCAGGGAAGTAGGGACATTTTCTCATCCCTCTCCAAGGCCATACTTGATCACAGTGATCAGTTTCCCATTTCTTTATTCCTCTTTCCATATACATTGTGAATGTTATTTTCATCAAGTTCATCATTTTGCACATGATGAAACCAAAGCCCAGTGACGACCTGGCCAAGGTAGGATGGTCAGTTAATGCTAAAGTCAAGTCTAGGCTCCTCATCTGCCTCCACAACTCTGGCTCTCTCCAAAGCATGGCAGAAACTTGTAAACAAGTACCAGAAATGCATCCAATTTTTTCTGAACCCTGTAAATAGGTAGAACCATCCTGTTTTACCAAGGGGAAATCATAAATGGTGCCTTGTTTTAGGCATATGGCTGTTTGTGAGACTGATTAATTTAAACCTTTGATCTATGTCAACCTACTGAAAAATACAGAGGAACGTTTGATTTCTAAAGCACATCAATGAGGCTTTGCTGGAAAAGAGTTCCAAAGAAGAGCGGCACCATACTAAATCAAAATAATCATCATTGCCATAATCATAATTAAAAAGGCTCCCATTTTTCTGGCTTGTGTCATCATTTTCCTGTTGTAAGCTATCAATTAAGCCTGCCAGTTTAGTCCATTGCTTTGATTCATGGCTGCCGATTCTGCCTTGAAATGGAGAAAAAAGAGATTTGTAGTGAAAGGAAAAACATGCATCACATTTTTCAGTGTCTTAAGCTTTAATTGCCAGAAACAAAAAATAAATGAGTGTGGGGTGGCTATTGTATAATGAAAATAATTTTGAGAAATGAGGAGTGTCCTGAGAAACTCAATTAAGTGTAATAAATTCGTGCTTCAGGGACAAATAGGGAAGATTTCTAGAAATAGCTCTTCGGAAGAAAGTTTTCAATAGTAACTTGGGAAAAGTTTCAAGTAAATCTAACACACAGCAGTTTCCTAAAATGACTCTCCAAATTACTTTTCTCCTCTAGCAACCTGATAAGTTACTGGTAACAGTCAGTCTTGAGATTATCTGGCTGCTAATTTTTGTCCTGTGGTTACTTACATTGACTTAGTTTTAGACCAGATCTTCTGAAAATATCAGGGCATCTGTGCTATGATACCTATGACCTTCTGTGTTGAGTGAAATTTGGTTTCCAAACAATCCCAACTTTGAAGGAGCTTACATTCTAATGGGGCAGAAAAGAACATATAAATATTGTTGTTTGGTCATTTTCAGATTTGTCAGATGCTTCATGCCCCCATTTGGGGTTTTCTTGGCAAAGATACTAGAGTGGTTTGCCATTTCCTTCTCCAGCTCATTTTACAGATAGGAAAACTGAGGCAAACAGGGTAAAGTGACTTGCCCAGGGTTACACAGTTAGTAAGTGTCTGAGGCCCGATTTGAATTCATGAAATTGAGCCTTCTTGACTTTTGGATCCAGTGCTCTATGCATTGTACCTCTTAGCTGCCCTATTTATAAGTATACACAGAATGGATAAAGAGGAAGTGAATATAAATAAATATGAAACAGTTCAAGGCCAGGTAGTTAGGGAGGAAAGGTGCTAACAATTAAGGGCATCAAGAAAAGCTGCACTAGAAGATGGCCCTTGACCTGGATCTTAAAAGAAGAGGAGTCCCTGAATTGGGGGTAAGCGAATACGCTCTGGGAGCAGTAAGGGTCATGGTGGGTAGAATACAGAACTTGGAATCAGGAAGACTCCAGGTCAGATTGGGCACTAGCTGTGCGACCCTTGTCAAGTCACCTAATCTCTGTCTGCCTCAGTTTCCTCTATAAAATGAGGATAATAAGAGTATTTACCTCCCAGAATTGCTGTAAGGATGAAATGAGATATTTGTAAAGTGCTTGGCACATAGTAGGCACTTAATAAATTCTTATTTCCTTCCTTCCAGACATGGGGGATTGTCATTAGAAAGGTATAGAGATAAGAGATCACGCTTTCTAAGGGAGAAACAGAAAGAGGACCCATCTGGCTGGCCGTCCCAGCAGCCTATGCTCATTGTACCACAGAGAAGGCTCACAAGTGTACACAACACGGGGAAGACCTATTGTCTGTTACAAGCATTGGGGCACTGTTGACACTACACCCCTCTACCCCCAAGAAGTTATTGATTTATGAAGATTCTAAATATAGCAAGACTATCAAGTCAATAGACTGTAAAAACTTGACCTGGTGTATCTCCATGCTGGTTTCTATTGCAACAATTTCCTTGATTTTCCAGGTTCCCTGTGGGGAGCAGACAAGCAGTCGTATTCATCCCTACTTAGGGACTTTACTGGTAGTGTCAAACACAGAAGGTAAAAAGGAAAGTAGCTACTCCTCTCCAAGAAACTGGGGTGGCAGTACATGGCGTTATCATTTATTCTAGAGGTTGTGAGCATGAATAAGCCAAGGCGACTTAATAAAGTTTAAAAATGAGGCCTTTATTTCAGACTTTGATTTTATCTCATCATGGAAGGTCTGGGCATACCCATTAAATGAAGCCATCGAAGATATTGCCTTGATGGGACAAGGGTTCATTCAAGGTAAAGGGAGTAGTAGTGCCCTGGCCCTCTTTTATAGGTCCAGTGACAATGGATTTGTCAAGAAATCAACAAGGACCTTCATTAAGCTCCTACAATGTTGGGACTGTATGTAGGTGATAAAAATGCAAATATGAAATAGCCCCTACCTTCAAGGACTTTACATTTGTACAAAGGTATGATCATTGAGAACAGTCTGACCCAACCAAATCAACCTCAGTGCTGACACTCATCTTTGATGAGATGTGAAATGGTCAGTACCTGGCCAAGGCCATAGTTCTTTCTAGGCTCCATCAAGAAGATGCCCTCAACCATCTCAGAAGATTACGAGATTGTGAATAAGCAAATTATTCAGTATGGGATAGTGGCTAGGATACTGAACTTAGAGTCAGAAAGACCTCAATTCAAACCTTGTTCCAGTTACTTACTCATTGTTTGACTCTGGATGATTCACTGAATATCTCTGGAACTCACTTCTTCATTTGTGAAATGACAGTATTGAGCTAAATGGCCTCTAAGTTCCCTCTCAGATCTAAAGCTATGACTCTATGGTCTCAATCATGTGTCAGTAGGTATGTCTACACCTCCCATGGAGATGTAAAGTCCCCCATAAAAACTGTTACTTAGGCTTACTCCATGAGTACTGTACTATTATTCATATTGAGGAGATGAATTCTCATCTGTGGAAGAAGCAATACCTGCTATATAGGCTAAGTTGTTTTTTTCTTTAAAAGAAATTGAAACTAGCCTTGAGACTTACTTAGCTCAAAGCTTCCTGGGGATCTAAGTGCTTAGCATAGTATCTGGCATATAGCAGTCAATAAATGTTTGTTGACTGGTTTAAGTACAAAAATCTAGGGTGAGGAGTCAGCAGATCCTTCCTCAGGCTTCTGGCCAGCAGACCAGCATGGCCAGGACAGAGGCAGGCAGGCTCCTCCCACCACATTATCCATGCCCAATATCCTTTTGCCTTCTAAAGCTAAAGAAATTTCCTTTTGCTAGTTGTTAAATGGCCAGTGAGTATTTCATTTCATTCCAATGCCAAACCAGAAGTACCAGACTGGCTTCACACTGGCCCATCCTACAGCACCATCTATCCCAAATAATATTGCGGTGAGCACCCTGGAACATTTACAACTTGGGAATATAGTATCCTATGTTAGGCACCATGAGGTATAACCCACAGTCTTTGCTACTATTCAATTATAAATGTCTTGAGGGAAGAAAAATTTTCTTCTTCCTACCCCCACCTAACTGTGATTGTTACTTGGTTTTGTTTTTGTATGCATGGCACCTGGCAGACAGCATCATACACTTTAATAAATGCTTTGATTAATTGATCATGTACTTTGAGTATATTAGCTGAAGGGAAATGATACAATTAAGATTTGATGAAGTCATGTGAGGCCAGCTCTCTGTAACTATGGGATGAATGTCTCTGTCACCCAGAGCAGTGGCTGCTGCCTAGTCTGTCTTTAAATATTCAGTTCCATTCAGGTAAGGGCTCTAAAAAGTTGGATGATGCCCAGAGGAGGGCAAGCAGGGTGCTGAGGGACCTTTCACACATGCATCATGAGCAAGACAGTTGTGAAACCATCCACAAATGGGGTAGTGGATATAAAGCACTTTGCAAACCTTCAAGTGTTATGTAAATGCAAGTTTTATCTTCGTCATTGTTCTATTGGCCTAGAGTCACCAGAACTCCGGTCCCTTGATAACTTCATTCCCTGAGACTTCTGCTATACTTCTGCTGAGAAGTTCAAGCAATGTTTATAGACTAATAATAAGGTACACTGGGAAACGTTTAAATAACCAGACTCTCCCAGGGAAAAAAAATAAAAAGAATGTCATTTTTAAGTTTAATCTACACCATTAATACTTTCTTAAGCCTAGATGATCAACAAGACAATAAATCAAGCCTTTATTTGAAGAGATTGAGGATTGCCAAGATATGAATGCTCACACTGAAATTTTAAAAAGCTCTAGCAAACCAGTTAGAGCCCACTCCAGCGTACTTCTAAACATAAGGATCCTTTAAAGGTTCTGGAGATGTTTAGTCTAGAGAAGAAAAGACCCTGAATGGACATGATATCTATCTTCAGGTATCTGAAGGGGCAGCTAGTAGGCTCAGTGCACAGACCACTGGCCCTGGAGTCAGGAGGACCTGGGTTCAAGTCTGGCCTCAGACACTTAACACAAAAGGCCTGTGTGACCTTGGGCAAGTCACTTAACCCCAGTTGCCCTCCAAAAAGAAAGAAAGAAAGAAAGAAAGAAAGAAAGAAAGAAAGAAAGAAAGAAAGAAAGGAAGGAAGGAAGGAAGGAAGGAAGGAAGGAAGGAAGAAAGAAAGAAAGAAAGAAAGAAAGAAAGAAAGAAAGAAAGAAAGAAAGAAAGAAAGAAAGAAAGAAAGAAAGAAAGAAAGAAAGAAAATCCCCTGCATGGAATGGTCCACAGAGTCACAAAGTGTTGGACAGAACTGAACAGCAGCATGTGAAGGGCAGTCTTTTGGACAAGGGATTAGATTCTTTCTGTTTGCATGTGAAGATCAGGACCATTAGCAATAGAAACAAGATAGAAAGGATGAGTTTAGGCTTAGTATTAGAATTGAACAAATGTCTGGTTCAGGAAGTAATGGGTTGCCCTCCAACTGGATGTTTTCAAGAAGAAGATGGATAACTACTTGCCCGGTGTGTTATTCTATCGGGGAGTAGGGAAGGCAATGATTTTTCAGTATAAATTGGAATAAATGTTCTTTGAGAGCACTTCCAACTCTGAAATTCTCTGATCTTCAGAAATGGAGTATCCCCAACCTCATTTGGCCATCTGTTCAGAATTTGTTCACCTTTATTTTTTTCTTAATTTATCATCAGACAATTCATGTTTACATACATTAAGCTCATATATTCTTTTGTTTAGCCCTGCAAGGAGTTAGGGGACAGTAGGTCTCTGTCTTCTTCATAATACCCTCAGTGTGTGAGGCATCCCAACTTTCTGAAAACCTAATGTACAAACCTGTTAGAAATGCACAGCATAGAAGGTAATCATTCCCATCACAGAATGATTTTTCCTATGGGGAACTGATTTATCAGAGAATCCTTTGAATATGGTATCTTTAAACAATACTTAGGGACAGCTAGGTGGTACACTGGATGGAACAGTGGACCCAGAGTCAGCAAGACCTGAGTTTAAATTCAACCTCAGATACCGACCAGTTGTATGACCTTGAGCAATTTGACTTAACAGCTGTATGACTCAGTTTCCTCATCTGTAAAGTGGATATAATAATAGCACCTACCTCCCAGGGTTATTGTAAGGAGAATATTTGTAAATCGTTTTAAACACTACATAATTATTAAGTATTATTATTGTGGGAAAAGATTTACATGCAACTTCTAAGGAAGAACAAAGGTAGCTCACTCTAAAAGTAGTAAACTTTAAGGTTTATCAAGTACACGGTATCTCTGTGAGCTAAGTAATAAAAGTATTAATATCCCCATTTGACAGATGAAGAAACCATAAGATCACAGAGTAAATAGAGGATCCAGGAAATAAACTCAAGTCTTCTGACTCCCAGGTCCCACTCAATCACACAGCCTCCCAGAATACATTCGTTGCATATACAAGGTAATCTGTATACATAGTAAAGTCTCAATAATTGGCACTCTATCAATTCAAAACTTTGAATTATTCTGAGAGGAGCTAGGTTTTGAGCTTGCTTAATGAAAAAGAGGTTTGTTGAGTATATGAATAGGTTAACAAGACTTTTTCAGCTGTTTTTCAGTCACATCCAACTCTTCCTGACCCCATTTTGAGGTTTTCTTGGCAAGGATACTAGAGTGGTTTATCATTTCCTTCTCCAGTTCATTTTACAGATGAGGAAAGTGAGGCAAACAAAGTTAAGTGACCCACAGGGTCATATAGCTAAGAAGTATCTGAGGCTGGATTTGAACTTATGAAGATGACTCTTTCTCATTTCAAGTCCAGTGTTCTACCCATTGTGCCATATAGCTGACAAACTTACCAAGAAAATATTTAAGGCACTTAAGATTTTCTGGAGGCATAAAAACACCATCTACTACCAAACTATTGATATGCTCACTAGAAGCCCTTCTCTATTCCTTAAAATAAATTCCAACCCCATTTTGTAAATTCATATTAGACTAGTTCTAATTATTTTCCCTGAAAGGAATTCAACTGAATTTCTGTTAAAACCTTCTATAAAGAAAAGTTTTAATTGATTCAGAAGGTTTACTCTCCCATTCACCCCTATCAGGGAGGCCTTGTTCCTATTTATCCTTCCACGTGCCATAGAGGGGCAGTACTTGGATGCAATCCTAGTTCCCATTTAACTAAACATTTAATGCTACCAACTCCATTAACTAAAGTAAGGGCTTTAATAGGCTGTTTTCTTGAGTAAACTATTTTAAGTGCCCACAGTATGGGGTTTTGTCATCTCAGAGAAAGCCTATGAAACTTTCCCCTGTGAATGGGATTATATTACTTCTAGGAAGGGGCTTAGGAGGTGAAAACAATTTACCACCTGAAAGTCAATAGAGCTTTATTCGTGTAAACACGTTATTTTGCAGTATACTTTGTAGCCCCAGCGACTGATCGATGTGGCCTCTCTCAAGTTGTGCCCTATAATTGTCTCTTAGTACTTTGATCTTTTGCTCTCTGGATGAAAACCATTTAACTTGACCATCTGTCCAAAATGTTACTGAACAAAGTGACCTTTTGTACTTTTTATTCTTTTTACTTTGTGGTTAGCATTTCATTTCCCACAAAGCTCCTCTCTTATGTAAATAGCCCTTCAGAATTTTTTTCTTGTTATGTTAAACTGAAGCCCAGTGAAACTGTATTTTCATTTGATAAATTATTAATGGTGTGGCTCAGGAACTCAAAGTTGCCTAAAAATATAGTCCTACCACTAATTTAAAAAATATTAATAAGTGGGAACCAGGGGAAAAGGTGAAGCCATTTCATGGGGTGCTCAGTTCTCTGAGGGCAGGAACTCTACTCAACATCCAAGTGGTACTTCCCATTCAAGGCACTACCAGTAGCTTAAACAGCTCTTTGATTTAGCTGGTTACTTCCATTGATTGCCCTTCCAAAAAGCAGAGAAAATCTCCTTTTGGATGCAATTTTTCTTCATCTGTCTGCCTCCATCCAGTCTCCCCATCTGCAATGAAAATAAAGGAAAAGGATCATTCAGAACCTTGGGGAAAAGAGTTCAGTAACTCTATGGGTAAAAAAAATTCTTTTTAAAAACTGCATAAAAATTCATCATTTTGGATACCCTAAGCATTCACGGATGATAGTACTAACAGTGGTGCTAGCATTTATATAGTACTTCAAGGTTTGTAAAGAGGTTTCCTATATATGCTGATACATTTGATTCAGAGTGATATGATCTCAAAGTCAGAAGAGACCTCAATGGTCATCTTGTCCAGTTTTGTTCTGTCAAGACTCTGGTGTTTAATCAAACCCAGAAAATTCTCTTTGTGCAAGTTAATTATGGTTTTAAGGATCCTCTAGAACAGGAGTTCTTGACCTTCCTGTCATTCTTCCCCTTCCCTCTTTGCAGTCTGGAGAAGTCTGTTTTCTCAAAATGAGGTTTTCAGATAAATGAAGGAAATTCTAAATTTCAGTGAAAATAAAACCGTGCCATCCCCTCAATGATTCATGGTCAGAAAACAGTTCTCTAAATTTCCATGTACTGGACTGGAACCAGGAAAGCATAATGCACCAGGAAGGGCAATTCCACATTTTCTACAGACTAGAACCTCTCTGATTAGTCCTATTATTACACACATAGTGTACAGGAGACCAAAGACCTTCCTCAGATTAGCATACCACAAGGCACAGATAAATTTCTCTTATATTTTTAATCAGATTTCACAATGAGCAATTAATGCTAGATAGGAGAGAAAGGGGAGTGTCACAATAAGCAGCTAACTAATCAAGACCAGGAGTTCTGACATCTGGGGTAAATTCATTTTTCAGGAGGAGAGGAGAAGAAAGACAGTCTGCCCTGGTTAAGTACAGTTGTATCAGAAATGAGAGTGGCCCATACCCAGAAAGTTTGAGCCCCTGATTCCTTAGCCCCTGGGGAGAAGGGGAGGACAGAGAAAATGATAAATATGCAATAGTGGTAAAAGGTGGGACTCTTATAAGTAATGTCACAGTGTTCCCCCATATGTTGGCATCCTGAGATAAAGTACAAGTATTTGCTGCCCTGTCATCTAGGAACTATGCATAAGTGTTGATATCAGGGTTCCATAAATGTTGAGGTTTAAGATTTAGGGGTGCACAAAACCCCAAAATACCAATACACCAGGTTCTCCCAAATGAATTCAACTCAAGTCTTCTCACAGCCAAAGAAAAGCAAAGCTTATTAAAAGTTTGCCATAATAGGGACTCTTAAGGAGCCTCAGTATCTGTGATGCTTGCATTGGACAAGCTGGCCAGAATAATCTGACACAGAGTAAGTCTGTGCTAGATCATTCTCCAGCCTTCTCTCTGCCTGGAGGCAAGATGGGGTCTTATATACAGAAAGGTTGTGGGAAGATTTTAGGAGTGGTCTAGAGGAGGAGTTTGAAAAGGTTTTTCAGGAGGAGTCTATGAGGTCAGACTCCAGTGATGATTAAGGATGGGAAGTAGCAGGGCAAAGGAGGGCTAGGCTAGTAAGGGAGGTTTGGGCTGAGCCACAGTGAAAGCCTTATGGCCTCAGGCAAATGCCTCATCAAACGGGAAGATTCAATCAGAGTTCAAGGGGGTTGCCAGAGCCTGTACCTCATAATAAGGACTATCTGAAATCCAAAACACTGTGAAAGTTAATAAGGATATTATATAATTATGAGAGAGCCCTGGACTTGAAATCAGGAAGGCCTGAGTTCAAATCCAGCCTCAGGCACTTATTAGCTGTGTGACCCTGGCAAGCCATTCTATTTGCCACAGTTTCCCCAGTTGTAAAACAGGGATAATTACAGAACCTAACTTGCAGGGTTTTCATGAGGATAAAATGACTTAATATTTGTAAATCATTCAGCACAGTGCTAATGAGGTAGATGATGTCTGGAGTCCAGTTGCCCACAAAGAATTCAGGGGCAAAGGTTCTTCTATTCAAGAGGGCTTTATTGATCCAGAAGCACTGGGCTAGTCCTTAGGAGCACTAGCAGTTTGAGATAAGACAGAGGCTTACTTTTATACCCAAGTTTTGGGCACTCAGCTCAGGGTGGAGGGTATGCTCCTACATGGACAGTTAACCCCAGGGAAGGATGGCAGGAAAGGGGAAGCAGGTGTGTAAGGGGAAGCAGGAAAGGAGACACAGGTATGTTGGGTACTTTACAAAACAGCTCAGGGATGTGGTCACAAAGCAGGGAACTTAACTTGCAACATTCAAGGACATGGGCACAAACCATAGGCATTAGTCTCATACACAGAAAATAACAAGGTTTTCTTGTCAACAGATAGAGCCCCCTCTTACTGGGCAGCTTTAGGTCTAGGCAGGGCTCTCATTGTTGCTGGGCAGAAGTCAGGCATATCAGTGGGTGGCACAACATAGCAGATGC
Source organism: Gymnobelideus leadbeateri (assembly GCA_011680675.1). Taxonomy (NCBI): domain Eukaryota; kingdom Metazoa; phylum Chordata; class Mammalia; order Diprotodontia; family Petauridae; genus Gymnobelideus; species Gymnobelideus leadbeateri. The sequence continues at coordinate 110,891 of WOXC01010255.1, forward strand.
TATATAAATGCTCATCCTCTTCTCCCTTACACCTTACAGTTTCCTCCTTAAAGGAAAATAAGGAAAACTAATACCTTAAGTGGAGATTAATGATTATCAACAAGGATTTACCAAGTACTCACTCTGTGCTAAGCACTGTATTAAGCACTGGGTATATAAAGAAAGGCCAAAATGTGGTCCTTCAGGAACTCACATTCTGATTGGGGACTCGGCATTCAAATAATTATATTTTGACAGGAAAAATATAAAGTTGTCTTAAAAGAAAGGCACCAGCAGTGGGGGAAGAGAAGAGGGGAGAAACCAGGAAAGGCCTCCTGCAGAATGTGAGATTTGAATTGAAGGAGTACCTCATCATAGGCAGGAATAAGAACGAATAAACCTGTGAAGGATATGATGGGCTAAGCTTGTGGGCATAATAGCTGAATTTCCATAAAGACAGGAAATCTTGAATGAAGAATCTGGTGGGGTTTTTTTTTAAAAGATACTTTTTACTTGGATTCCTTGGGGTAAAGCCAAAGTCAAGGTAAAGCCAACTGGCAAACACTGCCATGGTACAGAGTCACTTCAGTCAGGTCAGAAGTCCAAGCTGGATGGGGGCACATGTAACAGTGGAATATGAGCATAGAGCATGAGTCAGAGCTCAGGGTTTCAAATCTCCAACTGCATTATATTCAATATGTCCAAAACTGAACTTAATAATCTTTGCCAGTGATAACCTGAGGGTCCCCCCAACTTCTCTTTTCTTGTTACTGGCACCACATTGCCCTCACCACCCACATCCCCAGTCCTGTGAAATATTTACCAGCACATCCCTAATTGAAACATAGACCTTCATCTAGGCTTGTTGCAATCCTCCAGGTCAAATTTCAATGCAACTGGGTGGTACAGTGAATAGAGCACCAGGCTTAGAGTTTGGAAGACCTGAATTCAAATTTGGCCTCAGATACATGCTATGTGGCCCTGGGATGGTCATTTAACTCTGCTTGCCTTAGTTTCCTCATCTTTAAAATGAGTTGGAAAAGCAAATGGGAAACCAATCTAATGTCTTTGCCAAGAAAACCCCAAAAGGGGGCATGAAGAATCAGATATGGCTGAAAAATGACTAAGCAACAAAAATGTATTTTGGGTTTGGGCTTATATAATGAATTCTTGAGAGAGTTTATTTCATTTTGGAAACCATACCTGCAAATCAGGAGGCTGCCATCAGGTAAACAATGGATAAGAGACTTCCTTAGTGTTGATAACTGAAGTGCAGATTATAGCATCTACTCTAGCATATTTTTCTATAAGATATATGCTTTTCTCTTTTAAATAGCATTTTATTTTTTCCAATTACATGGAAAGATGATTTTAACATATTTTTTTGAAATTTTGAGTTCCAAATTTTCATCCCCCTCCTCCCTAAACAATTTAATATAGGTTATATATGTGCAATTATGTAAAAACATATTTCCATAAAGATATAGATATATATACTCCATATATTTTAAAATAATATAAAGATGGAGGCTTAGAGGGAGCTATGGAAACCTCAAGGGAACTTCATGGTCTTAAGGGCTACTCCACTGGTGTTAGTGCTGTCCATTCCCCACCATAGACTCAACCATCTTAAATCAAACACCTTCCTTTCCTTGGCACGCACAAAGGGAAGTGAGACCCTTTCTTCAGGTTGTAGTTGGCCATTGGATATGGACCTGATTGTTCTCTATGGGGAGGGATTACAAAGAAAGGCTGTGAGGATAATGAAGAGGAGGTACTTTGAGATGGTCCTGGAAGACACTCTCCTGTTTCTCTTCACAAATTCATGAAGTGCATCAAACTTCCTACTAACTAAGTAAGCTACCTGAAGACAAGCCAGCTGGGGTCCCACCAGATCACAAGCTCTGCTTTGCTGCTTTGTTTAACATTCCAACAGAGTCTTTGCTTGATTTTTGTAACAAATTGAACTTCTTGGGGGTTTCACTCATGTTCAGAAAACTCACAGCATGCAGAGGTAATTGGGCACTGAAGGCCACAAATTCCTGGAAGTCGCACTCAAAATCTTCATCAGTCTCCAGGGATCTCCATGACTATGTCCACTGTCTCCTGCTCCTTGGTCTTCTCTAAGAAGTGGGAGAGTTCATTGTTAATGACTTCTTTCAGCTCTGACTTTTTCAGCTTATGCCTGTTACCCTTTTCCCTAGAATACTGGTGGAATGTCTTGAAGATGGCCATCATAGTTTTTCACATCCAACCTGGTGAAGATCAGATCCTCCTTCCTCTGTTGCCTAAGGTTTTCTCTTATGTTTTTCCAGATGCTGGCTTCTTATTTCTTTTCTAGGAGTGAAGAAGGCCTATGGACATCAATGCAGCCCTGAGCCAACCAGTGAGGGCCATGAGAGGAGGCCTGGGTAGGGGGGAGCCAGCTGGGTCTTGGACCCCACTGAGGGTAGAGAGTGGTCTGGCCCACAAAAGAATATTGACAAAACAGGGAAACCACGTGGGCCTGCTGTGGGTGCTATTAACTAATACACAGGCCTGAGGAGGAAAGAAAACAGAGTTTGCTGTCTAGAAATGTGGAGATCAGTTTTTTGTTTCATTGTTTATTTCTTGTGAGAATTTAAAAACAGGCCTCCTGGGGTAGGAGAGAAGAGAAGGGAAGGGGAAAAAGGGGGAAGAAATCAATAAAAAGAGGAAGACAGAGAAAAAGGAAGGGAGGAAAGAAGGAAGAGGGAAGAGGAGAGGGGAGGGAGGGAACACCATATACTCTAAGAACCTGCTTTAAAATCTTGGCTCATCCATTTACTATGCATGTGACCTTGTACAACAGCACTTTAGTTTTTACAAAGTACATGTCATCTCATTTGACCCTCACAACAACCCTATGGGGTAGGTGCTATTATTATTATCACTGTTTTATGGATTAGAAAACTGAGGGTGAACGAGATTAAGTGACTTGCCCAGGGCCACAGAATTGGAAATGTCTGAGGTAGGATTTGAATTCAGGTCTTCCTGACTCCCATGTCTAGCACTCAACCCATTATGCCATGTAGTTGCTTCACAAATCCCTTCTTTTGTCTATATCTCCATTTCTTCATCTGCAAAGTGTTGGACTAGATGAATTTTCATGTTCTTCCTATTATAAATCCTATGAGTTTGTGATTCATGACTCACACATGATTAGCATTTGTGTATATTTTTAAAGGATTCTATAAATTCCTAAGTATACTTTTGTGATAGTGTAATGGATCAAGGACTGGCCTGGGAGTCAAAAAGACACCTACTAGCTGTATGACCCTAGGGGGGTTATCTAACTTTTGGAATCCTAGGTAACTCTATAAGACTATGATTTTAGGTAATCTGCCACTCTACATAGAACTCATCACAGAGTTCCCTCACACAGATAAATCATGGATTGAGATATCCCGAAAGGACATTTATGAGCCATTCTCATTAAATTTCAATGGTTAGAGCTGTAAGTTTCTACAGAGACCCTAGCCTATGATCACCAGCCCCTGTAGAACTCTCTGGGGAGCAGTGCACACCTGCAGGCCCTCACCCTGCCATGCCAGGAAGATGTCAAAAAAATCAGGTCAGAGGACTGAGAGCCATTATCCTGGAATCAATACTGTAGTTAAGTCCCAGTTGAGCTATTATATTAATTCATCCATCTATTTGAAATGTTGTTCCTCTACTCCTCCTAAGGGTGTGGTTTGATTGTTTCCTATAATCCACATTCAATTCAACTAAATTTAGAAGACATTTATTGCGTTATAGAAGACTATTAAATGAAAGGCACAAGGTAAAAGACAGTGTTGCATAATAGCAAGAGTGTTGGACTTTTAGACAGGAAGAGGTGGGTCAGAATGCCACCTTTAATGCCAGTGGATATTGGATGGTGGGCAAATCCCTTAACTTTAACTTGACTTGTTGACTTAGCCTCTATGCCCTGAGGCAACTTCCAAGTTGGTTGGTTGGTTGTTGTCCTTCATGCTCAGAGAGGACCAAGATGACATCATCATGCCAGGGTCAAAGTGAGGTGTATCTGACGATAGCTGATCAGACTAATACCAGCTCAGAAGGCTCTGTCAGAGGTCGGGCACAAATAGTCTACATGAACATTTGGGGTGGAGATGTCTCTAAATGTTCACATCTCATGTTTCTTTTTAACTGCTGCAATTCTGCTTCTCTCATAGAGCCCAGCACCTTCTTTGATGAGGGCACACCATGATGGGTGATCCTGTGCCAGGGTGTCCCATGTTTCACAATTTCCAAAGTTCTTCAGAGAGACCTTGAGAGTATCCTTCTTCTGTCTTTTTGTCCGTCCTGAGTGTATTGCTTCTTCTTACCTCCATGGGAGTGCTTGCCCTGTGTGGATTATCATAAAATTGTCTTTTAGACAAATATAAATTTAACACTCAAACAATGTAGCCATCCCACCAGAGCTGAGCTCTCTGCAGTAGAGTCTTAATACTTGGCAGTTCACTTTGAGAAAGGAACTCAGTGTTCAGTCCTTTATCTTTCCAGGTAATCTTCAGATTCTTCCTAAGCCAATTTAAATGGAAGTGATTCAGTTTCTTAGCATGACACTGGTATACTGTCCAGGTTTCACAGGCATACAACAATGAGATCAGCACAATGGCTCCACAGACCTTCAGTTTGGTAGATAGCCTAATATCTCTTCTCTCCCACACTTTCTTTCAGAGTCTCTCCAAAACACTGAACTAGCTCTGGCAATGCATGGGTCAACCTTATCATCTGTGTGTACATCCCTGGAAAGCATACTGCTAAGGCCAGTGAACTTATTCAAAGTATTCATAATTTCTCCATTTGCTGTAACCAATGGCTCTAGATGTGGAGGGTCCAGTGCGGGCTGGTGAAGAATCTGGTGTTTTGGTGTTAACTGTCTGGCCAAAAATTAGCACAAGCTGCAGAGAACTGATTCGTACCCTGTTGCATCGCACTCTCAGAGGCTGCACTGAGTGCACAATCATCTGCGAAGAGAAAGTAGCACACCAACGCTCCCTCCATTTGGCTTATAGCCTTTCTAATTAAATAATTTACTATCAGTGCAGTTACTGACTTTGCTGCCATTTTCATCCTCGTTGAAAGCATCCTACAACATGGCTGAAAACATCTTGCTAAAAAGTATGGAAGCACACAGCCCTGCTTCACTCCATCAGTGACCGGGAAAACACAAGAGCATTGTCCATTAGCCAGAATCCATGCAAGCATGCCATTGTGGACCTGCCATACAATACTGATGAATTTCTCTAGGCAACTAAATTTTGCCATGATCTTCCACAAGCCTTCACAACTGACAGGATCAAAGGCCTTGGGCAGATCGACAAACATTGTGTACAAACCTCTGTTCTGCTCAAGATATTTCTTCTGGAATTGTCAGGCAGCAAACATCATATCAACCATTCCTTGGCCCTATCTGAAGCCACCTTGGCTCTCAGGTAGATGACCATCTTCTAGGTGAAGGATCAGACCATTTTGGAGAACTCTAGCAAGAATCTTTATGACAATGACTAAGAGAGACATCCACTTGTGATTGGCACCACCTATTTCCCATTCCTTTATAGATACAGACAATAGACACATCTTTAAACTCTTGGGGAATAACCTCCTCTTGCCATAACCTGGAAGATTTCAGTCAGCTTTTGTATGAGCAGTGGATCCCCTACCTTGTAAACCTCAGCTGGAATAGAATCAGCACCAGGTACTTTGCCAGATGAGAGTAGCCCGATGGCATTCAAAACCTCTTCTTCATTTGGAAGTTTGGCTAAGGAAGGATTGCCTCCAACCTGAGATAAACAGTCAGTGACTTTAGTATTGGTTGAAGACGATCTGTTGAGAACGCCATGGAAGTGTTCAGCCCATCTCTGCAGGATCAAGTCCTTATCATTAATCAATGTGGCTCCCTCAGCACTGAGTAGTTGAGATGCACCATAGGTCTTTGGTCCATAAATAGCCTTCAGGGCATCATAAAAGCTCTTTGGATTGTTACTATCAGCATAAAACTGAATCTCATCTGCCTTCTAACGGAGCCAAGAATCCCGCATCTCTCTAAGCTTTGCTTGCACTTTGCTTTTGATGGAGTTAAATGCTGCCTTCTTGGAGACAGAAGGGAACTATCCTGCTGTTACTGTTTCTGACTCCATTTCTCCCAAGGACTCCCTGCCACATCTGATAGTCTGTGCCTACTCTGGCATTAAAGTCACCCAGAGGGGTGGCTAGGTGGAGCAGTGAGTAAGAGTGCCGGCCTCGGAGTTGGGATGACCCAAGATTGAAACCGGCCTCAGAAAATGAGCACCCACACATAAATAATGCCTAGCCATGTAACCTTGAGCAAGTTACTTAACCCCAATTGCTTTAAAAAAAAAAGTAACCCAGAATTACAAGCTTGTCCTCTTTCAGTACATTGATGATAAGGGTCTCTAGGTCTTCATAAAATTTTCCTTTGACCTCGTCAGGGTTCGTTATGGTTCATGAGGATGATGGCCTGGCACTTTCCTGCAAATGGCAATCACATTGTCATTAACCTGTTGTTCACTCCTTTGGGGAGGCATAAAAACTCTTTGACTAGATCAGTTTTAATTGCAAAGCCTGCACCAACTTCACATCACATACCATCACCACAGTCACTGCAGAAAAACATGTATCCAGCCCCGACTTTGGTGAGTTGGCCTTCATCTGCCAACCTCATTTCTCTCAGGGCTGAATTTGAATGCAATATCTTCTGATTTCTCTTGCAACAAGAGTTGTTCATCTTTCAGGTCTACTTAATTTCGTGTTGTCCATAAGCATGCAGGCATTCCAGGTACCAATGGTGAGTGGAATCATCTTCCCAAAAGTTTTTGTACATTTTTTTATGTTTTGACCATAGGGTGGGTTCCCTGCCTGCTGCAGTAGGCAGGCCAGAGTTAGATTAGCGAAGCAGACAATTTTTAGAACACCTTTTCTAGCTCTTTCCTCATGCCAGGGAGTGAGCAATGTGGTCCTTTAAAAAGGCTGCTCAGATACTCAGGGGCTGCCAAATGTCATTGCTTCTTCAGTCCAGTGAGGAGATGACCATGACCTGGGCTGCTCGTGTACAGAGTTATAACTATAACTCCCAGTGTGTCCACACTTACTACTTTTTCACTTTCCTGCCACCACAGGCTTTGAGGTTGGTAAAAATAATAAAATGGTATCACACATAAATTGCATTCAAGTGAGGCAGAGTTGCACAAAGTCCTTGTCCTCACTCTGTCTCCAGAGTCATTGAAGTCAGAGGCAAGATGAAAGTCAAGATGACTGGTGATGACTCAAGATTCAGGGGATGACCTTGGCATCATCTATGTCTAACCAAGCTTTAAGTGCTCCACCGCACCTGCTTCTGTGGCCTTCATAGTCCATTGGAACAAATTGTCCATATCCACCCACCAAGGAAGTCTTCACATGCTTGGGGTAGAAACCCTCCTAACCCACCAATGGTTTTGATGCCCCTTGGTTCCCCCCAAACTGGTTTAGCCTGTTGACCAAAAAATTTTACCAGGGTGTAGCCACCGCTAGAGCCACAGGTCAGACAGATAGACAGCAAAGGTGGAAAGCAGCTCTGAAAAGGGCTCAGAAGCCCTCACATCAGAGGTCCTAGTCTTCTCTGAGCACCTATACACACTTTCTCTACTAAGTAGAGACAGCATGGTATATGGTACGAAGTCTAGCTATATCACATACTACCTTTAAGACATTTAACTTCTCTGGGCCTCAGTTTCCTCATCTGTGAAATGGACTAGATAACCTTGAAGTTTCCTCCCACATTTAAATCTATGAATCTTAAGTTGTAGGATAAGTGATTTATACAGGGAATTCTTATATGAAAAAGCACCTGTGCTGATGAAATCATGGATCATTCCCTGACTCCTTAGCATATACACCTAGGAACATACTAGGCACTGAGCATTTAAGCTTGAAAAATAATAGCAAATCTCTCAAGGAGTTTACAATCTAATAGTTACACATTCAAAAATAAATATTAAGCAAGGTAAATGAGAGGCAAAGAGAGCAATATAAGACACTTCCCCAGATAGATTATGTCCTAATGGTCCAGAAGCTCTGATGATATAGCCAGTAGCAGAGGAGGGGATACAGGGAGAAAAGAAAGGAAATCCCTCTTCCCTTTCCCTTTGTTGCCCTCCAATACACATATAGTTTCCATAACTTCTTCCTGCTCTGCCACTCCAATCCCTTTACTACAGAATATAGACTCAGAGGGAATGACTAGTTCTCTCAGCCAAGCACAAGATGTTTCCTGTGTGGAGTCAGTTGTCTCTAATCCAGTGAATGATCAAGACTTTATAATTCTCTCAAATCCATTCAAGGAAAAATTCATGCATTCCAAAAAAAAATCCTTCCATTTTTAACTCTAATTCTTTATACTTTGGCCTTTCTGCTATTATATCAGCTTAAATGAGGAGAGAAACTCCTTCGCTTACATTTTCAGTGACTTGAATGATTGATTGTCTTTGCATGGTACAGTCAAAATCTCAGTATCTTCTGCCCAAAAGTACATAATGTCAGTAGGATATAGAGAGAAGGGGGAAGAAAGGAGAGGTCAAAATGATAAGCAAGGGACAGATACATACACATTTTCTAGATAAAAGAGAGAGAGAATTACATGTGTCCTATTAAAGAAAGAATGTGGCTTGCACAGGCAAAAAGCAGATTAGTAAATTAATGAATTGTCCTTGTTCGTGCCTCCAACAAATGAGCTGACTGTTGCTTTTCCCTCTCCACTTTGATGAGTTCTGTCCTAGTTACAGACCATTAGTGGCCATGAATAAATGAAGCTGTGTTTGTATGTTGAACCAGGCAGGAAATAGCTCTGATTAGGGAATAAAGGCTGACAAGCTGACATTCAACCTTTGGAACTGAAGCTTGAACAAGAGGATAAAGCACAACTTTGCTAGTTGTTTTTCCCTGATATAGTTGTCATCCTGAGGCAGGCATCTTACACAAAGGAAAACGGAGAGATAACGATCCACTAATTAATATAGATAGTCACCTATTAAGCACCTACTGTGTGCCAGTGTTAAGCACTGGGAATGCAAAGAGAGGCAAAAATCTCTTGGAGCTCTCAGAGAGCTCATTGTCTAATGAGTGAGATAAGCACAGAAACAGCTATGCATAAATGAGACACATGCAAGATTAAATGGGAGTAGTCTGAGTAGGGGGAGAGACACTGAGATTAAGGAGGATTGGGAAAAGCTTATCAAAGCTATTAAAAATAAATATTAAACAAGGAAAAATGTAATAGAGGCAAAAAGGGCAAAATAAAATACTCCCCACTAGATACATTATATCCTAATGGTCCAAAAACTCTGATATGGCCAGTGCAGGTGATGGGATACAGGGAAGAAAAAAGGAAATCCCTCTTCCCTTTCCTTTTGCTGCCCCCCCCCAATACTAATATAACTTCCACAACTTCCTCCTACTCCCCAGCTCCAATCCCTCTACTATGTAATGTCCTGCCTTTTTTATATATAGGCTCAGAAGGAATGACCAGTTCTCTCAGCCAATCACAAGATATTTCCTGTGTGGAGTCAATTGCCTCTATCCAGTGAATAATCAAGACCCTATAATTCTTGGAAGTTTCTTAAAGGAAAAACTTATGTATTAAGTGGAGATAGTAGACTTGAAGGAAGCTTAGGAAGCCAGGAGACAGAAATGAGAAGGGAGAGGATTCCAAGCATTCCAGACAGCTAGTGAAAATACTTAGAGGCAGGAGATGAAGAGTCTAGTGCTGGGAAGAGAGAAGAAGACAGTGGCACTGGGTCACAGAATCCTTGGAAAGAAGGAAAATGTAAGAAAATTGAAAAGGTGGAAAGTGACCAGATTATGAAGGACTTTAAATGCCAAAGGATTTTATATTTGACCCTGGAGGTATTAAGAAACCATTAGAGGTTATTGAATGGGTCAGGTGGGGTAGGTTGTGACATGGTCAGACTAGCACTTTGGGAAAATCAATTTAACAGCCGAATGGAGGATGGATTGGTATGGGGAGAGACTCAAGACAGGGAGATCAACCAGCAGGCTATTGCAATCATCCAATATGAGGTAATAAAGGACTCCATCAGGGAGGCGGTAGTGTTGGAGGAAAGACAGGGGTGCATATTTGAACTTGGAAGGAAAAAGCAGCAAGACACCACTAATTGGCAGTTTATTATTCCATTATTTTCTCTGTAAGTCCAATACTACTCTTACCCCAGACAAATGCCCTTCCAAATCTATGTTTGAAGGACTCCATTCATTATAGGCACAGAAAATTAAGATAGAAATTAAATGTGCAAAATAATTATGAATGACTTTTTAAAAAAGCAAATGCTATGTATTTTTATAGGTTATGGGAACACCTGAATATATCTAACTTAAGTCATCTAGTTGTCTAGGAGTATGTGGTGAGAAGGCACAAATGTCGGTGATGAGACATGGCTTCATAGGAAGTTTTGTTTTTCAAGCTGAATCACCTGTATGTGTAACTCAGCTCAACAGTAGCAGGTCTCCACTCCCAGCTCATCAGAATGGGGGACTGGAGCTTATCTGAAGGAGTTTCACTTGCCCAAGCTCTAAGAGAGAAGACAGGGAAGAATGAACTGCCCTAGACCTCTTAGGCAGCATAGAACCAGGCCCGGTTCCCCAGTCTCCCTCACCATCACCCATTAGGGGCTGATTCTGGGAGGTAGGGATAGATCTACCTGCCTCTGAATGATTTTTTTTCAGTCTTCAAGGAGCCCCTCCATGTAGTCCAGAATGGTATGGAGGTGGCCCAAGGATCTGCAAAATACTTTGCATAATAAGGAAAAACTATGAAGCCAAAAGCATCAAGGATATTCTCTCCAAAAGAAGAATGAATCAAAGTTTAGGATTAGTCAATCAATGACATTCTCCTGCCAAAATCATCTTCCTAATGCGAAACCTGACCATGTCACTTCCCTGCTAAAATAATAATAATAAATGTTCAATGGTTAGAAATAATTGGAACAATGTGTGGAAGGTTTCCACTTCAGGATAATAATTTAGCTGCTATAAGGAACATGAATTCAACAAGGGCAGAGCTGGATGCAGAAAGATCAATTAGGAGGCTATTGCAGTAATCCTGGCAACTGGTGATGAGGGCCCAGATTAAAGACAAAATTTTAACTCATTTGGATGGACTAGAACAGTAATCTAAATTCAGAAAATCACTTTGGCTCTGTATAGTTCAGTGTTTAAAATTATAATACTTCATACAAAAAGGTGAATGTTGTGAGCCAATTGTTTTTAATCGTCATTGATAAATCAGTATATCTTACATGAACCCATGAATTTTGTAATAGTTTTTAGTCAAATTGTTTACACACACACACACACACACACACACACACACACACATGCATGCACGCACAATACCTAGGAGTATGTTTGGACAAGCCTATCCACCAGTTCACCAGTCTTTTATCCAAAGAAATTTTATTCTGTCTCCCAAGTAAGCATAATGGAAGTTTGATCAAGGTAGACTCCAATTAATTTGATGAGTTTCCCAGTCAACTCAGTGAGTTGAAAGCAACAAGTCACTAGGGCTACCTCCAAGATGATTAGTGACTGAGATTCAGAGGGAGATGGACATTGAGGAGAATATCTATAAAAAGAAAGCTGTGAACCTGATAGGTCCTTTTTCCTTTTGCTAAGCTTTCTTTCCTTTGTACTTTCAGATTGAAATGTAAGAAAGGAGGAAAGGAGAGGCTTTCTCCCTCCCTCCCCCCCACCCAACTTCATCCCTTCCAAACCAGGAACAGACAATAAAACACATGACAAACTACCTGTTTGCCCAGGTGGCCTGAGAAGAGAGGTCACGTGCCTCGGAATTTCTGACTCTCATATTCTGCCTTTCCATTTCTTTATCTGAGCAAAGGTCAGAGACTAGGCATTTCTGAAAAGAATGGTTCCATGCCTTAGGGATAGGCAGCATTTTGAGTCAGTGCACTCACATTGACAAAACCATGGATTCTCATTATATTGAAGTATATCAAGTTTCTGAAAAAGATACAAGTCTGAGGTCTTTTTTATATTCTCCAGAAGAAGAATAAAATATCTTGCAAACAATCTTGAGTATAAGAATTCATTAATTCGGGGAGGCTAGGTGATTCAGTGAGTAGAGCGCCAGCCCTGGAGTCAGAAGGACCTGAGTTCAGATCTGGCCTCAGTCACTTAACACACACAAACAAAAACCTAGCCGTGTGACCTTGGGCAAGTTACTTAACCCCAATTGCCCTAAAAAAAGGGGCGGCTAGGTGGCGCAGTGAGTAAGAGCGCCGGCCTCGGAGTTGGGATGACCCGAGATCAAATCCAGCCTCAGAAAATGAGCACCCACACATAAATAATGACTAGCTGTGTAACCTTGAGCAAGTTACTTAACCCCAATAGCTTAAAAAAAAAAAGAAGATCCTTGGGTAGGAAAGTTCAGGTCTCAGGTCTCCAATGTAAAGAGTACTGGTCCAAGTTGGAAGGAAAAGGTCAGCAGAATCAGGCATATGATGAGATACCTGGCTGGCTGTGATGGTAATGGGTAAACATATTCTCATGTTCAGAGCCAGTCAGTGAATATAGTGGGATGAGTGGGTAAACTTTATCGCTTCTCTAAATAAAAACTTATTTGTGGCTTAAAAATATATATAATAAAACTAAATCCAGAAAGGTTCTCTCAAGCCTCCAAAGAAAGGACATTTTTCAGGGTAGTCATTTGATGTCTCTGATCCGAACAGACAGAAAGAGTTATCTTTTTAGTTTTAGGAAGAAGGAGATACATGAATTTCAGCTGTGTAAATACAGTGAATCTGTTTTTGGCCAAAGTCAAGTCTCTCTTTGCTTCTCCCCTAGACAGTGGGAGGATGTTCAAGGACCGCTCACCGAGGACTACATAAACAAAATTTGTTCTCGACATTGTGTTCACAACAGAATTTTCAATCACAAACTCCCTTCCTGACAACTCTCCCTGCCCTACTCAATTTGCAAGGCAAGATGTCTGGGAAGAGAAACAACAAAGACTGCTAAGGATTTTTTAAAGTAATCCCAAAGACTGATCAGAGAAGAGAGAAAAATATTATAAAGTAAGTTACCAAATACTATTTTGTTTAAAAACTTATGTCCCTGATGGGGTCATTTCAGGATAGATAGACCACAGCCTAAAAATCACAGGATCATAGAGCCAGAAGACACGTTAGAGAACATTAAGTCCAACACCCTTTTTTCACATAGGAAGAAATGAAGGCACAGAGCAGTGAAGCAGCTTGCCCAAGGTCATGGGAGTAATAAGTGTCAGAGGAGAGATATGAACCCAGGTCTCTTGTCTCCAATTCCAGCAATCTCTCCATTACGCATCATCTCTCAATGATAGTTATCACCAGTTACCCAGCAAGTCTATCACTTTGTCAAGCAGAGCTATTCTTCAGGGTATTCTGAGCATCGTCAGTAACAACGAAGAGTTCTAAAAGTATTTCTCAGCTCACAAAATGCCTATGATTTCTTCCCATAGATCATACATCATAACAATGATTTGAGTAGTAGGACCGGGAACAAGACCAGTCAGTTCTGAATGTAAACAAAGTAAGTAACTGCCTCCTTGGACTGATTTTCTTCCCGTAGAATATCAAGAAGACTTCAGAACCAAAGTACCTTTTCCAGAAACTTAATATACTTCAATATATTGAGAATCCATGGTTTCATCAATACTTTCTCCACCAACACAAAGTGTTGCCTGTCTGCAATTTCCAAATGGTCTTTAAATCAACCCTGAACTTAGCAAAGGAGGATTCTCAGGCTCTCCTCACCAGGTTTTCTTTGATAGAATCTGAAGGGTATGAGGCTGTACACCCAAAATAAAGATGGTTTGTGCATGCATGTACTTATTAAATTCCACCATCACCACCCCCAGGATATAAAGAATGTCTGATTAATGAAGGTCATACAGGTATTAGCTCCAATTTTGGAAGGTAATAAGAAGGGGCAAAAAAAAAAGCAGGACCTAGGACAAGGTCATTTATTTGTAGGGAAGAGAGAAAGATCAGAGCAAAGAGAGAAAAGGCTCAATGGCCCCTTAAGCAATCAGAAGCTTCATCTGGAGGCCTAAGGGAAGAAATGCCCTAAGGAAGGAGAGAGAAAACCCTGACGTGTTGCCTAAATATGTCCTGGAAACATCACCAGTCCTTCCAGTTAACCTGTTTTAATCATATTTTACTTTCCTGTAGCCTGAATTCACCTCAACTCTCTGTCCCTTTCTATACTCATCCTTCCATCCTGCCTCCTAGGCCTGAGCATAGACATCTAGGCTAAGTGGTAACAAGATATTTATGAATCAAAAGATTATAAGACCATAAATGGAGAGTAAGAAAGGACATTTGAAAGCATTAAGTCTAATACTTTCATTTTACCAATGAAGAAACTGAGGCCCAAACAGGTTAAGTGATTTGCCAAAGACATTAACAAGTAGAAAGTTTTATTATTAGGGATTCAAGGATATGGTAGCAGCAATATCTAACAATATCTAACTATTTAAGCTAGTTTTTTTCCTTTGAAAGTGTTGAAACAGGGGGCGGAGCCAAGATGGCAGAGTAGAAACAGCTCGTCCAAGCCACTCTGCCCCCAGATTCCCCCCAAACTATGTAAAAGGGGATTCTGAACAACTTCTGGAGCCCCAGCACCCACAGAACGACACAGAGAAGCTAACCTCCCGCTGAGGACAGCCCAGCAGCCCTGCAGGAAGGACCAGCACAGCAGTCTGGGAGCCGGTAGTCCACAGCACGCAGAGCATGGGGAACTGAGCCCAGGTCCACTTGAGCCAAGGTTTTAGCCCCAGGGCGGCAGGGCCAGCAGCCAGCTGGAGGAACCCCAGAACACCAGCAGCTGTAGCGACTCCAGAATTATCAACATAGACTTGCCTAGGACAAAGTAAGAGGTTAGTGTCCTATGGACTTTGGGACCATTTGGGGAATGCGTCGGCTCCCTCCCCTGGGGACTAGAAGCCACTGAGGAGACATGCCATTTTGTAGTTTTCAGAGGCAGCTCCAGCTCCTGGCCTGCAAATTAATTGTAGGGAGATCCAGCGATCAATCTTGGGGGGTAATCGCTCTTGCTTTAACCTCCCTGGATCTGGATTGTGATCTAGGGTGGAAGGTGTGGGTGGGTTTACAGCTTGCCAGAAACGGAAGTTGCCCCCCACACGTTCGGGACGAAAAGTCCTCTATCTGGCCTTAAAGCCATAGTGTGGCAACAAGCCCAAAAGTCAAGCAATTAAGTGGCAACATGCCAAGGCAAAGGAAACAGAAAAATGCAACCCTAGACTCCTACTTTGGGGGCATAGAGTAGGAAAAGAACTGTGAGGTCAGAAGTCCTGCTCCAAAAGCCCCAGGGGAAAACATGAGTGGGTTGCAGGCCATAGAGGACCTTAAGAAGTACTTTAAAAATCAAATAAGAGAAATGGAGGAAAAATTGGAAAGAGAAATGAGAAGGATGCAGGAAAAGTATGAAATGAGGGTCAACAGCCTGACTGAGGAAAACAACACCTTAAACAATAGACTAACTCAAATGGCAAAGGAGGCCCAAAAGGGCAATGAGGAGAAGAATGCCTTAAAAAGTCGAATTTGCCAGATGGAAAAAGAATCTCAAAAGTTCACTGAGGTGATTCATTCCTTCAGAGTTAGACTGGAGCAAATGGAAGCTAATGACTTTATGAGAAATCAAGATGCTGTTAAGCAGATCCAAACAAATGAAAGATTAGAAGGCAATGTGAAATATCTCATGGGAAAAACCACTGACCTGGAAAATAGATCCAGGAGAGACAATTTAAAAATTATTGGACTACCTGAAAGACATGATCAAAGAAAGAACCTAGAAATCACCCTTCAAGAAATTCTCAAGGAAAATTGCCCTGATGTTTTAGATCCAGAGGGCAAAATAGAGGTTGAAAGAATCCACAGATCACCTCCTGAAAAAGATCCCAAAAAGAAAACTCCCAGGAATATTATAGCCAGGTTCCAGAATCCCCAGATCAAGGAGAAAATACTACAAGCAGCCAGGAAGAAACAATTTCAATATTGTGGAAACACAATCAGAATAGCCCAGGACCTGGCAGCTTCTACACTGAGGGATCGAAGGGCATGCAATATGATATTCCAGAGGGCAAAAGAACTGGGAATGAACCCAAGGGTCACCTACCCAGCAAAACTGAGTATTTTGTTTCAGGGGAAAATATGGTCATTCAGTGGAATAGAGGACTTTCAAGCATTCTTGAGGAAAAAACCAGAATTGAATAGAAAATTTGACATCCAGACACAAGAAGGAAGAGATGCCTGAGAAGGTAATCAGGGAAAAGAAATCAAAAGGAACTTATCAAAGTTGAACTATTTACATTCCTATATGGAAAAGCAATAACGGTGACTGATGATATCTTTCTCACTATGAAAATAATGGAAGAAGGGTGTGTGGTCATATGAATACATATGTGAATGTGTGTGTATATGGTTACAGTTATATATGGATAGAGGGCATAGGTTGAATTTGTTGGGAAGGGAGAATACTCAAGGGATGAAATTATGAGGTAAGAGAGGAAAGTGGCAAGAGGAGATGGGGAGAGACAGGGTAGGGTAAACTATCCCATGTAGAAGAAGCAAGGGGAAGTGGTTGCAAGGGAGGGGGAGAATAGGAAGGCTAAAAAGGCAAAACCACATTCTCATTGAATTTGGTTCAGGGAGAGAATGACATACATACTAAATGGGATATCTCAACCTGCAGCAGGATAGGGGGAAGGGGGATGAGAGGAGGGATGATGGATGGGAGGGCATCCTTGGGGGGAGGGGAGGTTGGAAGTACCCACTATAGAAGAGGGACAGGATCATGTAGGGAATGGACCAGGTGGGGGGTGGGATGAGTGGGAGGGAATTATAAGCAGCCCTGTACAATATATCTACTATGATAATGTTTTGCATAGCTAGACAAGTACAACATATACTGAATTACTTATCTCCCAAGAGGGAATGGGTGACAAAGGAGGAAGGAAATGGATCTGAAATTCGAGGTCTTAACATTAAATGTTTCAAATATATATAAATACTATTATTAATACTCTTTTGCTTGTAATAGGGAGATAAGATGTGCAGGCATTGGGACACAAGATTCATCTTCCTCCAATGGAAAAGTCGAAGGGGGTATGGGAGAAGGTATGGGAGAGAGCAGATTGGAGGAAGAGATAACTTGTGGGACTGCTATTCTGGGAGGGTGGGTAGGGGAATAATGGGGGGAAAATGATTGTAACTCAAAATCTGGCAGAAATGAATGACGTAAAACAGAAGTTAATAAAGCATTTGTTAAAAAAAAAAAACATTGCCTAGAAACATCTAGGTGGTACAGTGGATAGAATGCTGGACCTAGAGTAAGGAAGACCTAAATTCAAATCTGGACTCAGACACTTACTCACTACATGATCCAGGAAAAGATACTTGACCACTATTTGTCTCAGTTTCCTCAACTATAAAATGAGGATGATATGGGGCGGCTAGATGGCACAGTGAGTAGAGCATTGGCCCTGGAGTCAGAAGGACCTGAGTTTGGATCCGGCCTCAGACACAACACACACACAAAAGAAAACCTAGCCGTGTGACCTTGGGCAAGTTACTTAACCCCAATTGCCCTCCCAAAAAAGGCAAAAAAAATGAGGATGATAATAGCACCGATGTCCCAGATTTATTGGGAGGACCAAATGAGATAATATTTGTAAAGTACTTAGCACAATGTCCAGCATATAGTAGGTACTTAATAAATGTTTGTTTCCTTCCTTGCTTCCTGTGTCCAATGCTACCACCTTCTCCATTCCACAATCCACTCTCTCCTCAAAAATATGTATTGAATGTATGGTGAAGTGAATGAAATGAATAAAAAGAATGAAAATTTTAAAAAAGCATTGAAACAATATTCAAGATTTAATTGTCTCGTGGAACTAAGGTTTGGTTGGGCCATTTATACAGCTTCCTGGTGGCCTAAGCACAAATGCTATACTTTGAAGAAATAGGAATTGTTCCCCTTCAGGCTTTGACCAGCAAATCAGCTAACACAGAGCAAGATATCTGAGCTTAAAAGAATCAATGCTATCACCTAGATATGCGTCCTTTCCATGGTATAGCTAAGTAAACTTCCTTTTGTTAACTGTTCAATCTGCACTCAGGTATCCAACTTGTACATCCTAACTTACCAAACCTAGTTTAGTTTCAATTTTCATTTTGTTCCAATTCCACCAGCCTGAATCAGAACCAGCCCACAAAGGAATCCATAGTGGAATCAAGTCACTGTTCGGTGATATAATTGGGTCAAAGGGAAAAGGGGGAAACCATTTGTAAAAATGCATTTTATTCTGGCAATAAATATAACTCCTCTTCATAAAGGACCAAAAATTTCCCCATTCCCCACGTTGTCACTTTCCAAAGTAGGACTTTTCTATTTGCTTTGATAGCACTGGATTCATACCAAGTCTGAAATTAAACTCAAAGTTGTTTGTTTGTTTTTTGAGAATCTAGGACAATCGCTCATATTGTGAGAATGTATGTATGTATAGGAACAGATTGTGTGGAGAGGGTGGGGAGTGGAGGCAAGTTGTTAGGGGTCATCAAATATTTGAAGTGATTTCATTTTGAAACAGAATTAGACACTTTGTATTGCATGAGAAGGTACTAGAACTAGGACAAGTGGAAAGTACAAGGAGGGAGATTTCAATGTAATACAGTCCATAAAAGCATGAGAATGTCATGGGTGAGATGTCAGTAGAAATAACAAATTGCTTTTGGAATCATATACTTTTTTAAGCTAGAAAGGACCAGAGAAATCATTTAAGTCCAACATCTGAATTTTGCAGGTGAACCCCTGAATAATTTCCGAATGTAGCTCAAATCCCACCCTCTGTAGGAGACTTCCCATCCTCTCAACTCCTTCACCCTTCCTTCTGAGATTGCCTTCTATTTGCACATTATATATCTTGTATGGACAGCTAGGTAGTGCAGTGGATAGAGCACTGGGCTCAGATTGGGCCAGAGTTCAAATCCCTGGGCAAGTCACTTAACCCTCTTTGCTTCAGTTTCCTCAGCTGTAAAATGAGCTCAAGAAGAAAATAGCAAATCACTCTAGTATCTTTGCAAAGAAAATCCAAAATAAGGTCACAAAGAGTCAGACACAACTGGACAACAAAAATGGATAATTATTTGCATGTTATCTCTCCCTTTAGAATATGAACTCCATGAGAGCAGGAATCCTGTTTTTGCCTTTACTTATATCCCCAGAGTTTAGCACAATGCCTGGTATGTAATAAGTGCTTAATAAATGCTTATTGACTCGATGGTTGACATAATCTATAGCAGGGTTCAGGAAGACAGAGGGAGGGTGGCACCCCAGCCTGCTGTTTTCTCCATTTCAGTCTGTGAGTGGTGCCTCTATAAAAGAGGAGCAGTGTGATGGAGGGCTAAAGAACTTGTTTCCAAATAAGGAAGACTGCAATTTAAGTTCTATTTCTCTTAAATACACTCAGTGTGCTGGCTCTGGGACAGATATTTAACCTCTTAGTGCCTCTAGGAAATTCTAATTTTCTGTATTGATAGAGAGAATTTCCTCCCCTGGAGGACTAAAGTAACAGTTCTAATATGGGGAGGAAGAAATGTATAACAGTAATACACCTATAAAAAGAATCAAAAGGACTTTGGAATAGAATTTTGAAAAGTTTTTGTTTAAAATGTATGTTTATCAAGACAGCTAGATAGAGTGGACAGAGTACCAACCCTGGAGTCAGGAGAAACTGAGCTCAAATCCAGCCTCAGATACTAGCTGCGGGACCATGGACAAGTCACTTAACCCTGATTGCCTCAAAAATAAATACATAATAGAATAAAATTTTGATTGATAACAAGACATATATCCTAAAAAAAAGTCAAAGACAGAAAGAATGATATATACACTAAAACATTAAGAACAGCACTTTTTGTAGTAGCAAAGGAATGGAAGCAAAGAAATTCTCCGTTAGTCAGGGAATGGCTAAACACCATGGTTTGTGGTTCAATTGTTCAGTTGTGTCCATCTCTTTGTGATTCCTATGGACCATAGCAACTGTCCACAGGGTTTTCTTGGCAAAGTTACTGGAGTGGTTTGCCATTTCATTATCCAGTGCATCACCTTTTGTCAGAATTCTCCACTATGATCTGCCCATCTTGGGGAACCCTGCACAGCATGGCTAATAGTCTCATTAAGCTATGCAAACCCCTCTGCCACAAGGCAGCAATCCAGGAGGAAAAACATTGTGACACATGCATGCAATACAATGTTATATATGAAGAACTTAGAGAAGTGTAGGAAGACATATGAACTGATACACATTTGAGTAAGCAGAATCATAAAAACAATATATGCACTGGCTATGAAAATTAAAATATAAAGAACACATAAAGCAAACCAAATGCTATACAACTAAATGACCAAGAGTGGTTTCCGAATAGAGTTTAGAAAATAGACTATCTTCCCTTCTTTGTACAGGTGGGCCGATAGGGATTCATATTACATGAATCTTGTATATTCATTGATTTTGTTAAACTGTTTTTTTCTCTTTATTTTATTAAATCCTCATTGCAAGGGTTGATTTGCTAGCTAGGGGAGGGGGAAGGTATATATTCAGCAGAGGAAATGTAGAAACAAAAATGAAATGTAGAAACAAAAAAAATGTATCAATATAAGGAGATTAAAAGATAAAAGTGCTTTGAGCTCTACAAAGAAAAAAGCACAAGAGACTTACAAAAATAAAAGTACCATCTATTTAAATCGGCCTAAAAACCCCATTTTCTTGAATGCCAAACATGAGTAATAGGGCCTTCTGTGGGCCAATCCTACCAAGACCAAACTTATTTGCTTAGCATTTTTGCCTTCCATTTGGCTTCTAAGTGATCCCATGATAGGCCCCTGCATAACGGTGAGTGGAGAAGAGTGAAAGAATCCTGAATAATCTGTAATATTATTTCAGTCTTGACTTTTTCCATCCAAATACCACCAAACTTTTTCCTCAACTCTTTTGAACCATCAGGTAGATCTTCAGTTTCTTAATAGAAAGAATGAATATCACACACAAATGAATAATTATGTAGAAGTGAATTATCTTCACATCTCTGTATATACCCCCTTCTCTTCGCTCAGTTTCCCCTGGTATAAGGCCCACATTACCTCACATCCACATCTGGACTGTTTCAATAGCCTTATGCTTGGTCTCTATTCCTCTGGTCCCTCTTCTCTCCAATTCATCCTCCACATAGCTGCCAAAGTAATTTTCCAAAAGCACAAGGCTGACCATATCACTCACTCACACACACACACACACACACACACACACACACACACACACACACACACATTTAATAAACCAATGGCTCTATATTGTCTCCAAGATCAGATAGAATTTTCTGTTTGGCTTTGAATACCCTTTATGAACTGATCTTTTCCTACCTTTTCAATCATCTTACAACTTACTCCCCTCCACATACTCTTCAGATCTAGCATCACTGCCTTCTTGTTTTTCCTTGATCAAGACTCTTTCTCTTGATTCCATCCATTCCTTTAAAATCCTCCTCCCCTCTATCTTGTGACTTCCTGACTCCCTTCCATTAAATGAGGGTTCTTTAAGAGCAGCGATTGGTGTGTGTGTGTTTCTTTATAACCCCGGTGCTTAGTGAAGCAACTGGCGCACAGTAGGGGCTTAATAAATGCCTATTGAGTATTCAAATTATGTGATTAAAGGGCAGAACAAGTGGGGCAAGCACTGTAACTCCAGTTTCTTTATCTGTAAAATGAAGGGAATGAACTAAATCTCTAAGACCTCTTCCTGCTCTAACATTCTGATTCTCTGTTTTCTGTTAGTGCTAACAAGAAGTGGGCAGTCGCAGCCTGGGCATCCTGCCACAAACATGCCCTGAGAGGCCTTCAGGTTCACTAAGGTGGAGTCAACACACTTAAATCCTCAGAAATAATGCCTATTGTCATTTCCTGGGGAGAAGTGGGTGGCTTGTGGCTAGGGCAGGAAGAGAGGCCACAGTGGGATTATACTAGGCCACCAAAAAGCAGTAAATTGCTGTGACTCATGTCACATCACATTAGATCAGGTCAGCAGGGGCAATAACACATGTACCACACAAACACATACTATGAACACAAAATTAAAAGGGACAGGAGAAGAGGCCAGTCACTCCCAGGAAAACACCAAGCTAAAGATAGAGCAGCAGGCAGATTAATGCACCAGGAAGAGTGTAAAGAGCCTGGAGAGGTTTTCTTTGCTGACTCTCCCTCTTTCCACATACACCTCATGCATATGAGCCCACATGATTCACAGAAAAGCTGATGGCCATGTGAAATCAAGCTAATGAGGGAAACACAATAAGAGGACACATAAAGCAACATCCAGAGATAATGGTTAGTCTGCTAACCCCTCACTGTCATGTTCCCAAGAAAGCCAGAAGATTGGGTATTGTCAGAGTAAGAATCATAGAGTTTCTCTGGCTGGTTGTCTGACTAGCCCGTTGGTAGCCCTGAGTTGAACCCAATTCTAACTACAAACATCTGGACACGTTCGTCTGTCTAATACAATACAATTGTCCTCTTTTAAGTAAGTCATGTTTCATTTATTTGTATTTAATTCTAATTCAATAGGCAGTAATAATGAAGCCCAGAGAACAGTGCCTATTACAGCTAGTTGTTTCCCTATAAATTAACAAAGCCGGCTCAAGGTCATTTGGCTCAAAATCTTGGCTTCTAGCTTTCAGAGGCAGGATAGAATGAAGAGAGTTGGCTTCTGAGTCATGAAGAACTGAATGCAAACCCGTCTGTGACTCATACTGGTTGTGTGGCTCTGGGTAAGTCATAGAAACTCTCAGCACCCCCAGGACTATAAATTGCAGAACAGGGGCCACTCTGAATTTGTAAAGGAAATTCATCCTCAGGAGTTCCTTCCACAGATGAAATCACAGGTGCTGTCAGAAAAGAAATGCCTTGTTTATCTTATTTATACACCTTCATTTGAATTCATTGAGCAGGAATAATAAAGATCAGAAAACAGTGCTTGTTACATCCAGTTGTTTCCCCTATAAATTGTCTATAGACTGCTCACAGTCATTTGGACCCAAAATTTTTATTTTCAGCCCTCCAAACAAAAATGAATAAATGGCAATCACAGTGTAAATAGTCATATAAGTAATAATAACAATACACATTTATGTAGCATTTTAACATTGCAAAGTGCTTCGTTTATCTAATCATATTTGAGTTTGACAACTCTGGTCCTGCCTGAGCATCTGGCCACGCCCCACGTCTGCACATGTGGAACAGTGACATTCTGGACTCTCAAGAGACCAATCCTTCCCACTCCTTACCCCATCCCCGCTCCCTCCTTTATTCCTCCCCTGTTCCCCACTCCCTGCTGGGCAGGTGGTGTACTCAGTCACACTCAAACTGAGCTGGGTGAGTGAGGATAAACTCTGAGGATCCACCAGGAAGCTGTAATGGGAATGGGAATTTAGAGATCTTCCCTGCCCCTCAATAGACCTGGGGGGGAGTTTGAAGACCTCCCCTGCTTTGAAAGTAAACTCTACCCCTTAATAGGCTGAATGTAATCACAAGAAGCCTGTGATGGAGGGAATTTGCTGAAGGGTGGAGCAGAGACCACAGGAAGCTTCCCTTCTGTGAAGATAAACTCTGCCTCCCTAATAGGCTGAATGTAGTGACATGGAGTCTGTGGTGGGAGGAACTGAAGGGAAGTAGAGCCCACAGGAAGCAGGAAGCCAGAGCCAGAGACATGGTGGGAGAGAGAGGTGCTCAGGCAAGGGGAGAGAGAGAAGTTTGTGAGTAAATATTGATCTTGTATTGGTTTGTGGGAAGGCTGAAGGATGCTGTGGCTCTCAGCGTTATTATGGCTTCTTAATATCTTTGGTACTATGATGGAATTGGCTTACTGGTTTTGGGATTTGGTTTTCTGGTGTCTAAATGAATACTTTAGTTCTGTCCTCTATATGGAGAGTTTGGTATATTTTGCAATAGAATGTCATGTGATACTTATAGTCACAGTCTTTATTGTGATCATGGGCGTTATAAATATTGCATTGGCACTACAGAAGCCAGATCTTTCCATTTGCCCTACTGGCATAATTGCCCCTTTACACACACACACACACACACACACACACACACCTACTTCTCCTCTTCCCATATCCCTCTTTCCACCTCTTCCTCTGGGAACAGATATTAAAGTAACATTACTATTTGTAGTAGGGTATTACAGCATCTGTCCTATGGAATTTTCTACTCCTGTAATTTCCCAGGCTAAAACTCCATTGTTTACTCTCCTATATGTATTCCTTCTCTCATTATAATTTAAGTGCCTTGGGGCAGTGACGGTTATAAATTACCCCCAATGCCAGAGAGCTTACCTTGAGGTCAAAAAGACCTGTGTTTAGGTCCTTTCTCTGACACATAATGGCTATGTGACCCTGGATGAGTCACTATAACTTCTTCATGATTTAAGATTATAAATTGTAGAGAAAGCAGAGCCTAAATTAGTAAATGGAATTTCCTCTTCCAGGAGTTTCCTATATATCAATGAAATGATAGGTCAAGTCCCTATTCCTGTCCTTGGCATCTGGCCTGGTACAGGTAAGTTCTTTGATTTTTCTCTCCTTTCCTACCTTCCCTTCCTTTCTTTCTTCCTTTTCTCTTCATTAGTCATTATTTTTACTTCCTTATTTGCTTCCTTCCCTCTTTTCTTCCTTCCTTCTGTCCTTTCCTTTGTCTTCTTTCTTTCTTCTAACAAATTAGACATCCATCAATTGAGAGGGGGCTAAACAAATTGTTTTATATGAATATAACAGAATACGATTGTGCCGTAAGAATTGATGAATGTGGTGAAAACAGGAGAAGCCTTATATGATGGGATGTAAAATAAAGTAAGCAGAACTAGGGAAACAATGTACACACTGGCTACAAAAATGTAAATAGAAAGAATACATACACACAAGACTGAATTTGAACTCTGTATAATTATACTGACTAAACTTATCCCCAGGGAAGAGATGAGAAAATTTACCTCTCTTTTTTTTGCAGAGGTAGGAGATTCTGGTTGTGGAACACTGAATATATTGTCAAATTCTATTGATGTGTGGATCAGTTCAGCTGAGCTGTTTTCTTTCTTTTTAAATCTTTGTCAGAAAGGCTGGTTTACTGGGCAGAGCAAGGAATAAGGATATGTTTAGAAATAAAGATAATATGTTTAAAAGAAATTCCCATTTTAAAATAATTAATTTAAAAATTAAAAATGAAATTCCAAGTTTTCTCTTGGGCAGCAATATATGCCCCATGTGGATTCCTCCCCGTGAACACACAGCTACCCACCTTTCTACCATGCCCAAGGCATAATAAAGTACTCGTTATAACTCTGAGTATTAGGCCTAACACCTGTCTATAAATAATTTCTAATCATGATCATCTTAATCTACAAATCTATAATTTCTACTTCCTCTTCTAATTAACCAAATAATCATTTTCTCAATTTACCCTTTGCAGGTATGACTTATTATACCCACCAGCCTTTCTTTTTCTACCAAGATACCCAGAACATGGCTTACTAGAACCCCATGCTTTCCCTCTATGAACCTAAATTCCTTACACCCAAGCTTTGCCCCTAGAGAAAGGACAAAGGTCTTTTCCTTCCCCATAGCCTTGTTCCCTAAAAACAATTTACAGTCTTTCAGGGGTTTTAAAGAATTTTACTGCTAAGCACTATAAGGAAACTTACAAAGATGGGATAAGACTAGAGAAGACTTTTTAAGTAAAACAGAGAGTTTACAAGATTAAAAAACCTTAAAAGTTAATCTGAATCCTATTGTCAAATGTATAGGAAATTAGGCCTTGCTCTAGGGCAAGGATTCTTAAACCAGGGTCCATGAATTATTTTTTATTTATGTTGATAATCGTATTTCAATATACATGGGTTTCTTTTGCAGCCTTATTATATTTTTTGTGCATTTAAAAACATTATGGGAAAAGGTCCATTGGTTTCACCAGACCACTGAAGGTATTCATGACACAAAATTAAGAATCTCTGGTCTAAGAGGAGTTGATAGAAAAGGTGTTATTTGTGGAGTCAGCAAGACTTGGCTCGAGGCCTGTCTCCCAACATTTACTAACTATGTGACAATTCAAAACTCACTTAGCATCCCTGAGCCTCAATTTCCTTTCTGTAAATTGGATGTAATAAAACTATCCCTTTGGGAACCTGCAGGGAATAGGATACCTTCATTCAGTAAATTCTGGTGGGTTTCTATAGGGATTTTACCTGTTTTGAGCAGCAACAGGCATTGGGGAAAGGGAGCAAAGAACCTGGACCTGGGAATTAGCGTTGATTCATTCTAGTGGGGAGAGGGAAGACTTCTGGGGAATTGACATCTAGTTGGTGATCAGGCTTTCCCAATGGGAAAGAGGCTTTGAACCATTGGGATCAAAGGAGATGATATTTGCAAAGCTCTTAACACAATACCCAGTGCCTAGTAAGAGCTTAATAAATGCCTATTCCCTTATGTTTCCCATTAATGCTGATATTACTCTAACACAGTAACCCAGGGAATTTTTCATTTAGCAGAGTAGGGAGGCTACTAGGTCATTATAAATACTCGCCTCTCAGAGTTATTGTGGTGAATAAAAGAAATAATGTGGTAAAGGCACTTTGCAACCATCAAAACCTCAATATAAATGTCAGCTATTGATTTTTAGCTTTCTGGAGACAATATTAAGGCAAGGGGGGTGTCCCCATCTAAGGGAGACAAGGGAAGTCTCTTATCAGAGGAGAGGTATCTTCCCTGACCATTCTATCTACCCCCATCTCTTATCCTGGGGACTATAGGCTCTGATTGGTGAGTGACCACCTTATCAGGCCCAGACCCAGCCCAGACCCACCATTTAATTTCTTGACCATCTCTATAACATACTGCTACACATGTACCCCACCACTACCACTTCCAACTCTAAATATGGGACCAGTAATCAAATCAACACTATCATTTCTGGAAAAGGACATATCAATAATTGCCCCATGACAAATCACTATTTCTTCTGAATTCTCTATCCAAAACACAACTCGCCTTTATAAGTTGCTTTCCCCTACCTGAATGTAAACTGCCTGAAGGCAGAGATTATCTCACTTACCTGAATCTGTATATACCAGCACAATGCCTAGTATATAATAAGCACTTAATAATTTTTTCCATTCATTCTTTCTACAAAGCAAACCAACCCATTGCTATTAGAACTAGATTCTCATTCTACTTCTAAGTTTCTGTCTGCTGTGGATTTTATTTAACAAGCCTATTCAGATGGCTAGGCCTATGGAGAATCTGCTCCACCAAATTGACCTAGATTTCAAAATCTAGGCTCTTAACTTGAGTTCAGGCCTTTGTTATAATTTCCTCTCTCACTCTAGATTCACAGGTCATGTAACCACAGAAGTCCTTCCCTTGATGCCTAACACTCTGGATAAGCAATGCTCTGCCCCAGTTGGCTTCAAAAGATTTTTTTCTCCTGGCTTCAGCCTTTTGGGGGGCACTCATCCCAGATAGTCACTTTGTTAACCACCTTGGAATGTAAATGGCTCTAGACTCTGGAAGCTCTTGCAGCCTTGGCCTGTCTTTCCAGTTTGGGTTGGTTTGCCAGAAGGAAATTAACTAGCTTCATGGAATAGTAAATTTTACTCATGGTAAAGCTGACTTCTCTCTATTGCCATAGCCTGGCACCTAGATGCCCTTCTCTAGGAAAGCTATATGACCCTAGAATCACGAAGCCTATGTATCCATGATCCTCCTTCTTAAACTCTAGCATCCCCAGCCCCCTACTCAAATTGCTTTCTTCTTCCTTTTCAAATCTTCACACAAGAAAACATATATAGAGAACACACACACTCACAAGCACCCATGGCTCCCAATTCAGTGACCAAACTGAGAGAATAAATACACCTTGGAGCCAAATTGAGCCAATCTCTACCCATAAGAATGTTATAATCCTTGATAATCTTAATCTGCCAGTCTTAAATGTCTGCTCTCTCTTATAACTAACTAAGCAGTTATTTCCTCAGTTTCCACTTTGCTTGGGGAGGTGTGCTTTCATAACTATAGCATCTACTGAGATCTCTCCTTGACTCAGTTGTTTTTGGCTTTATTTGGCCTGCTTAGTTATAGCTTCCATCTCCTTCTTCCCCTCTCTCCCACCCCACATCATCAGATCATGGACTTATTTCTAGAAGGGCCTTTAGAGGCCCTCCAGTCCAGTCCCCCTCCCCTCATTTTTAGATATAAAAAACATGGTAACAGAGAAGTGAAGTATTTTGTAACATGGCCAGGCTGATGTCTGAGACAAGATTTTAACCCAGTTCTCCCTGAAGCCAATTCATTGCCTTGTCCGTTAGGCTCCCCTGCTTTCCTCCTAATCATCTTCAGCACCTGCCAGGGCAATGGCTTCCTAGAATCCAAGCACATGATAGAAAATACCTAAAGATACAGTGAATAATAGCAGACAGTTCTTCCCACCATCAAGGGCAGGGTCATAGCATCACAGAAGATGACATAAAGTTTCTCTGTCATAAAACAATGATATCTCTATCATGAAAGGGCCTGTTATCCTTGGCCCATAACCACTCTCACGGTCCAGTTCAATTGCCATTGACCCTGAGCATCAGCTTGTTGCTGTAATTGTTTGCTATTGGCTGTTTTTATGACCAGATTTCAACATCTTTCCAGACTGTTACTATTTGAAATGTTCGCAAGTGGTTTCTCAGCTTGCCAAGAGGTGGTACAGACCCAAAAGGCCTATGTTTTAAAAGGATCAATATTTACAATGTTTCAATTCAATTTTCCATGTCACAATTGGGTTCATTTGTACCTGCCTCAGGAGTGAATAGCAACAACAGAAGGAAAGCCAGCAGAAATCATTCTCTGCCCTGCTTTGTCATCACCAACCCCTTTCCATTTCCTTCTCTCTTATTACCAAACCCAAACAAATCCACAGCTCTACCCTAGCCTTCCCTTTGGGCAAATATTTATTAAGCTCCTGTGATGAGCAATTCACCATCCTGCTGGGGATGCAAAGACAAAACAATGCAAAGCGTCTGCTTTCAAGGACTTTGTTAGTCTGGTAGAGTGGATAAGACAAATCACCCAGATATTTGTAGAATGCTTCGTTCTGTAAGTGTATAGGAAAGAGCCAAGCATAATGTTGTGAGAAAGTCAAGGAAAGGGGGGATCATTTTAGGAGTGGGTATGGGGAAGAGACAGGGAAGGCTTAATGGAGGACTGGGTGGCCAAGATGGACCTTGAAGGAAGGGGATGATTTCAGTAAACAGATACCTGGGAGCAGGGCTGGAGATGGAAGTGAGTGGCAGAGAGAAGAGAGAGAGAATATTTCAGGAATGGGAAAAGGTCTGTGCAAAGGCTCAGAGATGGGAAAGGAGAAGATGAGACTAGAGGAACTGTTTTGACTAGGACATAGGGATAGGGACAGGACCTGGGATTTTATTGTCCTTCTACCAATGGAGCTTGGTACCTTCTCTACCAGTCATAGTCTGAAAGAGTTATCTAGAGCAGTAAGAGTTGAGCAACTTGGAAAAGTTCTTGCCAATATGTGTCTGAGGCAGGTCTTTCTGACTCTGAGGCTGGTTCATTGGCAGTGTGGCTATACCATCCTGCCTTTTGGCTGGAATGGAGAAAGAATAGTATGAAATACAACTGAGAAAAGTAAGATCATAGGGCTAAAGCTAAAAGGAAGCTTATAGACCCATCTCCAGGGATTCTTAAACTGGGATCCACAGACCTCCCACAGATAAATTTCAGAAGGCTCATAAATTTAGAAGCCCTCCAAAACTGTGCTGTTATTTTCATTAGCCTCTAGTTAAAATTTAGCATTTATTTTAATTATGAATTTAAAAAATATAAGAGTTATTCATCTGAAAGAGGATCCCTAAGGTTTACTCAACTGCCAAAAGGGTCCATGACACAAGAAAGGATAAGAACTCCTTATCCAGGGGCCAGCTAGGTGGAACAGTGAATAGAGCACTGGCCCTGGAGTCAGGAGGACCTGAGTTCAAATCTGGCCTCAGACATTTGACACACTTACTAGCCATGTGACTTTGGGCAAGTCACTAAACCCCAATTGCCCTCCAAAAGGAAAAAAAAAGAACTCTTTATCCAATCTCTTAATCTTACAAATGAGGAAACTGGGAACAAAAAAAGGTTAAATGATTAGAGCAAGGTTACATAGACAGCAAACATTAAAGGCAAGCTTTGAACTGGCATCTTCTGATTCCTGAGTCAGTGCACTTTCCTCTATACCAGATAGGTTGGAGCTAGATTATGGAGGGTCCTGAATACTAAACTAAGGTTTTTGTACCTAAATAATAGGAAAACACTGAGGTTTAGTGAGCAGGGGAACAACATGGTCAAATTTGGGTATTATTAAATCCTATGCCATCTCTGAAGCAACTAGGTGATACAATGCACAGAGTCTTAGACCTGGATTCAGGAAGGCCTAGGTTCAGATCCTACCTCAGATATTTTCCAGGTGTATTACACAGCTAAAAATGACAAATCACTTACTGTCATAAAATAGTGATAATAATAGCACCTTCCTTCCAAGGTAGTTATGGGAATCAAATGACATGAAATGTATAAAGCTCTTTGTGAACTTTAAAGTACTCTCTAAATGCTATTATTATTAATGAACCTCTTTTTGAACTTTAAAATACTCTACAAATGCTATTATTATTAATGAACCAATGTCTCGATTATTAGACCATAGGCCTATGTCATAATGGAGAGGGAGAATTCATTTGGCACAACAGAAGAAAGGAGGGACATTTATGCATCTAGAAAAAAAAAGCAAATAAAACTGAAGAGAGAAAAAAGAGTTGAAAAGGAAACACTCATAAGATTGTCAGTTACCTCTTCCTCAAATGGATAATCCTTCTGTTGACTCATCATTAAAAAGGAACTTTTAAAAAATAAAAATATACATTAAAAATAAAAGATATTAAAATGTATTAATACAGGTCAGGATTTTTGAGAGGTCACAGCTAGGAGAGGAGGACTTGAACAATAGAATAAAGAAAATAGAGACAACATAGTGTCTGAGCTTAAGTATAGAAAGTAACAGTCAACTCATGATTTTATTATGTGAGGGTTCATCTGATCAGGGATCTACTCCTCTTTTTTTCATCTTTCCCCCCATTACTGAGATTCAAGCAATAAGGTTAAACTGCCAAGAAATCCTAAAAGCCTATAAGAGAGATTGGTTGGGTTGAGTCTGAACCTTTGAATGGACACACACACACACACACACACACACACACACACACACGTCAGTAAACATCTCTAGAAGCACTTAATCATTGCTTATTTTTAACCTATGCTTCTTCCTCATGCCTTTATCATCTGTTTCTCTTTTAATCTTGACAGTGTGGTGTAGATGAGAATGTTAGACTTAGAGTCCAAAAGATATGAGTTCAGATGGTACCTCTGTTATACTAGCTGTGTGACTTTAAAGGGGGTCACACTGCATTGCCTCTTTGGCTGTAACATAGAAAGAGTAGTACAAAGTGAGACTGAAAAAAGTAAGATCATAGGGCTAAAACTAGAAGAAACCTTAGAGACCATCTCCAGGGGTTCTTAATCCGGGGTTCTTTGCCTCGGTTTCCTCATCTGCAAAATATGAGTGAAAATCTGTATAGTACCTACCTGCTTCCTGGGATTACTGTAAAGCTAAAATGAAATAATGAATTTGAAAACATAGATAAATGTGAATTATTACCATCAATATTATTGCTGTTTAATGATAATGCCAACAAAATTTTAACTGAATATCATTTGATTTTTTTTAAATAGACAACACCAGTATCCACCTTAGAAAACTCTTTCTGATAAGAGCAAGCTTTCCAGTAAAACCTTCATTATCCTTATTTCCTCACTAATATAACTCTCTCCCTGCTCACAGCTCATGTTCTTCCTCCAGTTTTGTGATTACCAGGGCTCTCTTTGCCTGAGGGCAGGTACAGCTTATTGTCTATCACCAGTAACATGTATGTGTTAAGATTCCAACTACTTTCCAATATTGTTTGGCAGGAAATATATAAACCCAGAAAAGTTCATTTGTGTTCTCCTGAGACCTCTTTTTGAACCTTCCCAGCACGGATCATAGAACCACAGAATTTGAGAGTTGGAAAGGACCTCAAAAGCCAACCCATACACAAAAAAGAATACCAGATAAGTCATCACCCAGTCACTGTTTGAAAACCCTTAAGGAGGGGGAGCCCATCTCATATGAAAGAAGTCCATTCCATTTTTGCATAGTTCTAATTATTAATTAGGGATTTTTGTTTGTTCCTAGTATCAATACTAAAACTTGACTCTTTGCAGCTTCTCCCCCTCTGCTCCCCCACCCCCCCCACCCCCCGTTCCTTGTTATGCTTTCTGGGGCCAAAGAGAACAAAGTAGACCTTTAAAAACTTGAAGACAGTTATCAAGTCCTCGGGGCGACTAGGTAGCCAGTGGATAGAGTGCCAGGCCTAGAAGTCAGGAACACCTGAGTTCCAATCTGGCTTCAGACACTTACTAGCTGTGTGACCCTGGGAAAATCACTTAAACCTGTTTGCCTCAGTTTTCTCATCTCTAAGATGTATCAGAGAAGAAAATGGCAAACCACTCCAGTATCTTTACCAAGAAAAATCATGGAGCCAGACACAGCTAAACAACAATCATGTCCCCCCTGAATCTTCTCTTCTCCAGTCTAAATATCCCCAGTTCCTTCAACTGATGCTCATACAGTATGGATAGATACTCTCTACCAAAGCAGAGAATTCTATGCATTCAGGCTTTCTAACTGGCAAATTAAAATATCGCTCCATAGCAAAAAGCATTGCTCCTAAGTAGATATCTTTAATTGCCAAGCTTTGATCTCTTTTCCTAAAGCACATGATGCAATGAACACTGGAAGATTCTGGCAGACTGCAAAACTGTGCCAAAGACACATAAGGAGGGAAAGAAGTAAGCATTTAGTAAGCACCTACTACTACCAGGCACTATGCTAAGCACTTTATAAATATAATCTCGTTTGATCCCCACAACATCCCTGTGAGGTAGGTGCCTTATTCTTCCCATTTTATAGTTGAAGAACCTGAGGCAGACAGAGGTTAAGTGACTTGCCCAAGGTCACATAGCTAGAAGGGTCTGAGGCCAGATCTGAGATCAGGTCTTCCCAACCGCAGGTCCAGCACTCTATTCACTGCACCATTTAATTGCCAGGCTAAACACACTCTTGTTGTTTCTACAAATGTTTATTAAACTCCCACTTATGTAAAGAACATTGTGCTATGAATATAAACACATACACACACACACACACACACACACACACACACACCCCAAGTCCCTGTCATCAAGGACCTTAATACTTCAAAAGGCTGTTGCCCCAGCCAGTGGTACCAGCACAACACATGTGTATCCCTCCCACTCCCTCCCTTTCTCTGGGCATAATAATCAAAGTACCATCATACCTGGAAAGAACATTGATATTTCACTGACCACTATAAATCAATTCACCATCTCTGTGATTCTATTGATCAAAATGTTCCCTGGTCACCACTTACCCATTTGTCTTTTCTGCCTCATTTAGAATTTAAGATCCTTTAGAATAAGGATTTTCTTACTTTTATTACTTGTATCTCCATTGCTTAGCACAGAAAAGTACTTTAACAAATGTTCCTATCAGATTGGCTAATATGATAGAAGAGGAAAGTGACAAATGTTGGAGGTGATGGGGAAAAATTAGGACACTAATTCACTCTTTGGTGGAACTGTGAGCTACCCCAACCATTTTGGAGAGTAATCTGGAATTATGCCCAAAGAGTTATTAAATTGCCCATGCCCTTTGATCCAGCAATGCCACTATTAAGTCTGTTTCTCCAGATGATTAGGGCAAAAGGAAAAGAACCTATATGTTCTAAAATATTTATAGCAGCTCTCTTTGTGGTGGCAAAGAACTGGAAATGGCAAGGATGCCCATCAATTGGGGAATGCCTGAACAAGTTGGTATATGATTGTGATAAAATAGTACTGTGTTGTAAGAAATGAGGAGCTTGTCGGTTTTAGAAAAACATGGAAAGACTTGCATGAAATAATGAAGAGTGAAATGAGCAGAACCAATAGAACATTGGATACAACAATAGCGATTTTGTTTTAAGAACAACTTTGAGTGACTATGTCTTTTATACCCAAATTAGTTACAAAGGACATATGAAGGAAGATGTTATCTGCCTCCAGAGAAAGAAATGGCAAATAGAAGTACTTAGAGTATGGTATTACGTGTGTGTGTGTGTGTGTGTGTGTATACACATACATACTTGTGTTTAATGGTAGCCATATCTAGGATGCAGAGGAGGAAGAGAGGGGAAAAGATATAAAAAGTGCTCAACAGAAAATAAAAAAGAATGTTGGAGGAAGCACAGAAAGAATAATTTTGAAACCCATGAGTAGTACTTATTATATAGTTTTTCAAAAAAAGTAAACACTGGAAAGTCAATAGAGTAAAAGCGGGAACTTGCTTGAACTCTTCCCCCAAACACCACCAAATACCTGTAAAAAATGACTCTGAACAAATTTTAGAGCTACAGAATCCACAAAATGATGGAGTGAAATAGATCTCCATCTGAAGACAGCCTGTCAGGCAAACAGGAAGGGGCTATTGCATTGGGTTGAAAGCAGAGCAGAGTTCCATGTGGGCCACACCAGCACAGACTGGCCAGAGCAGACCTCAGAGAACTGAATCACTAAAAGCTGTAGCAATTTCTAGACTTCTCAACCCACAAATACCAAAGACAAAGTAAAAGGTCAGTGGGGAAATTCTGTTGGACCTGGATAAGAGAAGACTCAAGGAACGTAATACTCCAAAAAGCTTACAGCCCCCAGTCCTGGGGCAGTGGTAGCTGCTGCTTCCAGAAATCCAGGTCCACAAGCCAAGCAGCTGATCAGAGTGCAATTGCAGGGATCTCTTTACTAGTGCTAAGAGAGGATGTTCTTGCTATGCCCTGCTTAAATTTGGGTTGTAGTCTTGGGTGGTGGTCCTAGGTTGAGAAGTACTGGCATGGCAAAGAGATTGTGGCAGTTGTGAAGAAGGAGTCTTCCTCACAGTTCTGAGGCAGAAAAGAGTTCTTGTGGTTACTCACAGACCACATCACAGACCAGGAGAGGAGTAAACACTTCTCCATTGATCATATCACCTTATAAGAAGTGA
Source organism: Gymnobelideus leadbeateri (assembly GCA_011680675.1). Taxonomy (NCBI): domain Eukaryota; kingdom Metazoa; phylum Chordata; class Mammalia; order Diprotodontia; family Petauridae; genus Gymnobelideus; species Gymnobelideus leadbeateri. The sequence continues at coordinate 146,267 of WOXC01010255.1, forward strand.
AAATTGGCGAGTACCTAGAAGTAGATCTGACAACAGCTGCTCAAAATCCCAGAAATTTAGGACAGAGTACTCTCCACTCTGGAAGCCTAGTCCTACCTTGGCAAAGAGCTCAAAAGTCAAATAATTAACTGGGAAAATGAGTAAAAAGAGGAAAAAATCAGGCTATAAAATCTTTATTTGGTGACAAAGAACAAATCATACAACCAGAAGAAGACAACAAAGTCAAAACTCCTGCATCAAAAGCCTCCAAGAAAAATATGAATTGGTCATAGGCTATGGAAGAGCTCAAAAAGGATTTTGAAAATCAAGTAAGAGAAGTAGAGGAAAAATTGGGAAGAGAAATGAGAGTGATGCAAGAAATCATGAAAATTAATCAACAGCTTCCTAAAGGAAACCCCCCCAAAAAACAGAAGAAAATAACACCTTAAAAATAGACAAACTCAAATGGCAAAAAGGTCCAAAAACAGGGACGGCTAGGTGGTGCAGTGAATAGATCACTGGCCCTGGAGTCAGGAGGACCTGGGTTCAGATCTGGCCTCAGATACTTAACACAAAAACTAGTCATGTGACCTTGGGCAAGTCACTTAACCCCAATTGCCCTCCAAAAAGCAAAAAAAAGGGGGGGGGGGGGCAAAAGCCACTGAGGAGAAGAATGCCTTTAAAAATGGCCAAATGGAAAAGGAAGTCCAAAAGCTCACTGAAGAAAAGAATTCCTGAAAAAGTAGATTGGAGCAAATGGAAGCTAATGACTTTATGAGAAATCAAGACACTATAAAACAGATCCAATAGAATGAAAAAAATCAAAGACAATGTGAAATATCTCATTGGAAAAACCACGAACCTGGAAAACAGATCCAGGAGAGACCATTTTAAAATTATTGGACTACCTGAAAGCCATGATCAAAAAATAAAAAAAAGAGCCTAGATATCATCTTTCAAGAAATTATCAAGGAAAACTGCCCTGATATTCTAGAACCAGAGAGTAAAATAAAAATTGAAAGAATCCACCAACTGCCTCTTGAAAAGGATCTCAAAAAGAAAACTCCTAGGAATATTATAGCCAAATTCCAGGTCAAGAAGAAAATATAAGCAGTCAGGAAGAAATAATTTAAGTATTGTGGAAACACAAACAGGATAACACAAAATCTAGCAGCTTCTACATTAAGGGATCGATGGGCTTGGAATATGATATTTCAGAGGTCAAAGAAGACAAGATTAAAACCAAGAATCACCTACTCAGCAAAACTGAGTATAATACTTCAGAGGAAAATATGGATATTCAATGAAATAGAGGACTTTCAAGCATTCTTGGTGAAAAAACCAGAGCTGAACAAAAAATTGACTTTCAAATACAAGAATCAAGAGAAGCATGAAAAGTAAACAAGGAAGAGAAATCATAAGAAACTTATTAAAGCTGAACTATTTACATTCCTACATGGAAAGATGATATTTATAACTCATGAGACTTGTATAGTAGTATATGTATGTGTGTACATATGTGTGTGTGTGTGTGTGCGTGTGTGTGTGTGTGTGTATGGGGAGAGAGAGAGAGAGAGAGAGAGAGAGAGAGGGCACAGGATGAGCTGAATATGAAAGGATGATATCTAAAAAATAAAATTAAGAGATGTGAGAGGAATATATTGGGAGAAGATGAAAGGGAGAGATAAAATAGGGTAAATTATCTCATATAAAAGGGGTAAAGAGAAAGCACTTATGAAGGGGAAGAGCAGGGAGGTGAAAGGGTATATGTCAATCTTACTTTCATTGAATTTGGTTTAAGGAAGGAATAACATAAATACACCATTGGGTATCTTACCCTACAGGAAAATAGAGGGGAAAGGGATAAGAGGGGGGATGACAGAAGGGAGGGCAGATTGGGGAAAGAGATAGTCAAAAGCAAAAATACTGGAGTGGTTTTCCATTTCCTTTTCCAGCTATTTTTACAGATGAGGAAACTGAGGCAAAAGGGGTAAATGACCTGCCCAAGATCATACAGCTAGTAAGTAAATGTCTGAGGACAGATTTGAAGTCAGGGAGATGAGGACTCCAGGCCTAGCACCTTATCTACTGTACATCCTTGCTATAAAGGGAATGGTTTTCCAGAATTGAGAGTCTATATACATAATATGAGAGGTTCCAAGTAGAAGCATTATTATTGTTAGATAAGCTAGCATAAATATGCATTGAACCCATGGCTTTGACCCTTTCACACCATATTCTAACCAAAGGTCTCAAACTCAAACTGAACATTTGTTTTGAAGGTACTTTGTTTTTCTATTTGCACAGTCTAAACCTTTTTTAGTTTGTTTGTTTCACACACAAAAAAGACAGTGTGGCATAGTGGGATGCATCTCTGAATTCACATCAGAAGCCCTGGCCTTGTTCCTAACTTCAAAAGTTACAGGGCGTCCAACTCATGACAACTGTTTTGCCTTCCTCGGTTTCAGTATCTTCATCAGTAAATATAGTGCCTAGTTTGTGCCATACACTTTACAAATTTTATCTTGCTTGATCCTCACAACAACCCTGGTAGGTACCATTATAATCCCTATTTTACAGTTGAGGAAACTGAGGCAAACAAAAGTAGAATGACTTGCTCAACAACACAGCTCCTTAGCATCTGAAGTCAGATTTGAAATCCAGTCTTCCTGATTCTGAGCCCAGCTTTCCCACTTAGCTGCCTTCTGAAAATGGAAATGATAATATTTGGACTACTTGAACTCTCTTTCCAGATTCCTCCTTTTCCAGAAACATTAAAATGTTATGCAAGTGAGAATTATTGTTAATTCTGTTACATATGTATCTAAACAAAGGGACAAAGAGCTGCATAATCATGTCTTAAGGGGAAGGGGGAGGATGTCATCCAGCCCAACATTTGAGTTAATTACAGTAGAATTCTAAACAACAGATCCAACCATGTTCACTGGGCAGAAAAAAACACACACAATAGCCAGGAACAAATATGTTCCAAAACTCCTTTACCTGGCCAACTCAATTTAATGAATTGTTTATCCAATCACCTGAATAATCCTTTTGACTTAATTCTCTGGGGAACTGAGAACAGTACAAGATTTTTCTCATCTGAACTACCTGGACAACTACAGCACACAGTAATCCAAGCCTCAGGAAGCCCCATCTGTGACCATGCCAATCGACCAGAGCAGGACAGGAGCAAGGAAATCTCCCCAGAGCAATAAATGACCAGAGCCTATATGAAGCAGAGTAAGTCAGTCATCTCGCCATAGTCCTAGTATGTTACAGAGGCTGGAATAAGCTCATTGACCCTACTAACATCTTAGCTCAATTACATAATCAGAGAACTGGGCATCACAGTAGCTTCTGAAGGAATGTCTCTTTATTTTAGAACAGAACACTAATTTCTGTAGGGGGTGGTTCATCAGGTAGGACCAGAAACATCAGGGCCATCACATCAATAGCACCAATGACATTTATGACACTGTCAGCAATCCCCATCACAAAACAAGGTCATTTTTTGCAAAGTAGCTAAGAGATCATAAGCCTCATATAACCTGTTCTGGGAACTAAGTTGATACTAAAACTCCTCCCTTACTGCCACCCACTCACCCAGCCACTCAGTATTTCCTGGCCCACCAAGCAGAGTCTCCACCTCCCTGAGAACCAAATCTAGAAAAAGATACCAAACCCTTACCCCTCTAGAGGCCTCTATTGTGGGGCTGCCCCCTCCTATTGAGGCTAGATGAAGACTCTGCCTCATCTTCAGCCAAGGACTCAAATCAAGTTAAGGAATTCTCCCTTCTTACAGCTAACCTTTCTTCATGATTCAACTTCCCCTCAAGGATGAAAAACAAATTTAGGACAGGGGTTTTTAACCTTTGTTTCATGAACCACTTTGGTAGAGTGGTGGGGCCCATGTGACATTTTCTCAGTCGTTTTTCAGTTGTGTCCAACTCTTTGTGACCCCATTTGGGATTTTCTTTGCAAAGATGCAGGAGTTTTGCCCTTTCCTTCTCCAGCTCATTTTTACAGATGAGGAAACTGAGGTAAATAGGGTGAAGTGACTTGCCCAGGGTCACATAGCTAGTAAGCATCTGAGACCAGATTAGAACTCAGAAGGATGAGTTTTCCTGACTCTAGGCTTGGCCCCCTATCCACTAGCTGCCACTTTGTTTCCTGACTCTTTTATCAGAATAATACTAAATTTCAAAATACAGATTTACTTCTCCTCCAAGTTCACAAACCCCTTGAAATCTATCCATGAATTCTCTTACAGGACCAGAGGTTGAGAATCTCTGAATTAGGAGTCAAACAGAGGAAAAAATGAAAGATGAAAAGGTTATAATCAGAAGGATGAATTTCAGAGCTCAGAATCATGGAGGTCATCAGAGATGCTGAGATCTAAACTCTATCTGCATGAGAGCAGCTCCCTTATAGGGAGGGATAGGGTCCCATCCAGGTGAGTCTGATTGGTCTCCCACCTCTGAGGGTGCATTCAGAGAGATACCAAGAACTTAACAGACTGTTTAACTTAGAAGGTTCCAGAAATGTAAAGATTCCAGATATTGGAGGGGGAAATAACAGGATGTGTTACAGGAAAAGGGCATGGCAGAAAGATGGGATTATAAGGGAGGAGAAAAAGCTGGGAATAGTAAACTTGTTAGCCAAAGAATCCAAAGATTAATTCCCATTTAAAAATGGTTTGAAATCCCGCTCTGATCTGAAAATCTCTATTACATGATGGGAAATGTTTGAATCTTAGAGCATGCTTCATTCCAGTGAGGTAAGAGGCTTGGCCTTCCCTGGGCTAGCAAACCTCTATGTTTCCTCTGTTAATAGAAACAGTTGTAAACAAATCTTTGAAGTGGGAGGCTCTAGTTGTCCAATCCCCCGAAGTCATTATTTTATGCCATTTTAGAAAATGCATTTGTGTGTTACGGCACTTCATTGTCCTTTTTTGATGTTTTATTGGATCTCGGCAAAGTGATGGCCAGCCACTCATGAAATGTAAATTTGTTTCTGGGGCTCTCAGGCTGACTACACAAGAGCTGAACAGATAAATTATACTGTTCCAGGCACTACAT
>WOXC01010256.1:0-24789 GCA_011680675.1 Gymnobelideus leadbeateri
TTACAATCATTTTCCCCCCATTATTCCCCTGCCCAACCTCCCAGAATAGCAGTCCCACAAGATATCGCTTCCTCCAATCTGCTCTCTCCCATACCTTCTCCCATACCCCCTTCGACTTTTCCATTAGAGGAAGGTGAATCTTTGTGTCCCAATGCCTGCACATCTTATCTCCCAATTATAAGCAAAAGAGTATAAATAATAGTATATATATATATATATATATATATATATATATATACATTTGAAACATTTAATGTTAAGACCTCGACTTTCAGATCCATTTCCTTCTTCCCTTGTCACCCATTCCCTCTGGGGAGATAAGTAATTCAGTATATATTGTACATGTCTAGCTATGCAAAACATTATCATAGTAGATATATTGTACAAGGCTGCTTATAATTCCCTCCCACTCATCCCACCCCCACCTGGTCCATTCCCTACATGATCCTGTCCCTCTTCTATAGTGGGTACTTCCAACCACCCCTCCCCCCAAGGATGCCCTCCCATCCATCTTCCCTCCTCTCATTCCCCTTCCCCCTATTCTGCTGCAGGTTGAGATATCCCATTTAGTATGTATGTCATTCTCTCCCTGAACCAAATTCAATGAGAATGTGGTTTTGCCTTTTTGCCTTCCTATTCTTCCCCCGCTTATAAGCACTTCCCCTTGCTTCTTCTACATAAGATAGTTTACCCTACCCTGTCTCTCCCCATTTCCTCTTGCCACTTTCCTCTCTCACCTCATAATTTCATCCCTTGAGTATTCTCCCTTCCCAACAAATTCAACCTATGCCCTCTATCCATATATAACTGTAACCATATACACACACATTCACATATGTACTCATATGACCACACACCCTTCTTCCATTATTTTCACAGTGAAAAAGATATCATCAGTCACAGTTATTGCTTTTCCATATAGGAATGTAAATAGTTCAACTTTGATAAGTTCCTTTTGATTTCTTTTCACTGATTACCTTCTCAGGCATCTCTTGCTTCTTGCATCTGGATGTCAAATTTTCTATTTAATTCTGTTTTTTTCCTCAAGAATGCTTGAAAGTCCTCTATTCCACTGAATGACCATATTTTCCCCTGAAACAAAATACTCAGTTTTGCTGGGTAGGTGGCCCTTGGGTTCATTCCCAGCTCTTTTGCCCTCTGGAATATCATATTCCATGCCTTTGATCCCTCAGTGTAGAAGCTGCCAGGTCCTGGGCTATTCTGATTGTGTTTCCACAATATTGACATTGTTTCTTCCTGGCTGCTTGTAGTATTTTCTCCTTGATCTGGGGATTCTGGAACCTGGCTATAATATTCCTGGGAGTTTTCTTTTGGGATCTTTTTCAGGAGGTGATGAGTGGCTTCTTTCAACCTCTATTTTGCCCTCTGGATCTAAAACATCAGGGCAGTTTTCCTTGAGAATTTCTTGAAGGGTGATTTCTAGGTTCTTTCTTTGATCATGGCTTTCAGGTAGTCCAATAATTTTAAATTGTCTCTCCTGGATCTATTTTCCAGGTCAGTGGTTTTTCCATGAGATATTTCACATTGCCTTCTAATCTTTCATTTGTTTGGATCTGCTTAACAGCATCTTGATTTCTCATAAAGTCATTAGCTTCCATTTGCTCCAGTCTAACTCTGAAGGAATGAATCTCCTCAGTGAACTTCTGAGATTCTTTTTCCATCTGTCAAATTCGACTTTTTAAGGCATTCTTCTCCTCATTGCCCCTTTGGGCCTCCTTTGCCATTTCATTTTTTAAGGTGTTGTTTTCCTCAGTCAGGCTGTTGACCCTCATTTCATACTTTTCCTGCATCCTTCTCATTTCTCTTTCCAATTTTTCCTCCACTTCTCTTATTTGATTTTTAAAGTCCTTCTTAAGGTCCTCTATGGCCTGCAACCCGCTCATGTTTTCCCCTGGGGCTTTTGGAGCAGGACTCCTGACCTCACAGTCCTTTTCCTGCTCTATGCCCCCAAAATAGGAGTCTAGGGTTGCATTTTTCTGTTTCCTTTGCCTTGGCATGTTGCCACTTAATTACTTGACTTTTAGGCTTGTTGCCACACTATGGCTTTAAGGCCAGATAGAGGAATTTTCGTCCCGAACGTGTAGGGGGCAACTTCCATTTCTGGCAAGCTGTAAACCCACCCACGACTTCCACCCTAGATCACAATCCAGATCCAGGGAGGTTAAAGCAAGAGCGATTACCCCCCAAGACTGATTGCTCGATCTTCCTACGGTTCTGCAGGCCAGGAGCTGGAGCTGCCTCTGAAAACTACAAAATGGCATGTCTCCTCAGTGATTTCTAGCCCCCAGGGGAGGGAGCTGACACATTCCCCAAATACTGGTCCCAAAGTCCATAGGACACTAACCTCTTACTTTGTCCTAGGCATGTCTATGTTGATAATTCTGGAGTCGCCACAGCTCCTGGTGTTCTGGGGTTCCTCCAGCCGGCTGTTGGCCCTGGCACCCTGGGGCTAAAACCTCGGCTCAGGGGGACCTCAGCTCCGGGTTGGTTCGGCTTCCCGTGCTCTGCGTGCTGCCGGCTCCCAGACCACTGCGCTGGTCCTTCCTGCAGGGCTGCTGGGCTGTCCTCAGTGGGAGGTTAGCTTCTCTGTGTCGTTTTGTGGGTGCTGGGGCTCCAGAAATTGTTCAGAGTCCCCTTTTACATAGTTTGGGGGGAATCTGGGGGCAGAGTGGCTTGGATGAGCTGTTTCTACTCTGCCATCTTGGCTCTGCCCCTAAAGTCCTTCTTAAGGTCCTCTATGGCCTGTAACCCGCTCATATTTTCCTTTGGGGCTTTTGGAGAAGGATTTCTGACCTCACAGTCCTCTGACTGCTCTATGCTTTGATCCTCTTTGCCCCCAAAGTAGGAGTCTAAGGTTGCATTTTTCTGTTTATTTTGTTTCTTTTGCCTTGGCATGTTGCCACTTAATTACTTGACTTTTGGGCTTGTTGCCACACTATGGCTCTGCCACCAGACAGGGGAATTTTTGTCCAGCATGTGTGGGGGAAAACTTCCGTTTCTGGCAAGCTGGAAACCCACCCACGACCTCCACCCCAGATCACAATCCAGATCTAGGGAGATTAAAGCAAGAGCGATTACCCCCCAAGACTGATCGCTGGATCTCCCTACAGTTCGAAGGCCAGGAGCTGGATCTGCTTCTGAAAACTACAAAATGGCGTGTCTCCTCAGTGGCTTCTAGCCCCCGGGGAGGAAGCCAACTCGTTCCCCAAATACTGGTCCCAAAGTTCATAGGGCACTAACCTCTCACTTTGTCCTAGGCATGTCTATGTTGATAATTCTGGAATCGCCATGGCTGCTGGTGTTCTGGGGGTCCCTCCAGCCGGCTGCTGGCCCTGCTGCCCTGGGGCTAAAACTGCTCACGGGGACCTGGGATCGGCTCTCTGTGCACTTCGCTGCTGGGTCCCAGAGCACTGCGCTGGCCCTTCCTGCAGGGCTGCTGGGCTGTCCTCAGCGGGAGGTTAGCTTCTCTGTGTCATTCTGTGGGTGCTGGGGCTCCAGAAGTTGTTCAGAGTCCCCTTTTACATATTTTGGAGGTGATCTGGGGGGAGAGTGGCTTGGACACGCTGTTTCTACTCCGCCATCTTGGCTCTGCCCCCTCATTTATGTTTTCTGAGCAAAGGACTGGTATGATTGAATAGTGCCTTAGCAAGATAAAATGGATAGTGGGGGAAGGGAGGAGAGAGAGGATGTCAAAGTTGGGATTGTATTTCAGTAGCCCAAGTGAAAATGATGAAAGTCCTGAACTAGGGCCATGGGTGGGGGAGTTAAGGGAAGTGGACAGATATCAGAGATGTGATATCTCTCAAGGCTACTCCCCCTAATGGGGTGGGTTCTCAGAGGGCCAACTGCTACCTCAGGGTCTGGGGTTAACCATGTTAGTGACTAAAACTATTAAAGTAGGTCATGAGCCCCCACTGGTGTGCTTCCCATTAATAATCTACCAGCAGACAATTAGCTCTTAGACTCAGATGGCATTACAAAAACAGCAGTTACAAAACATCTTTCCCTAAACCGGACTCACACTCCCTCATAAATACCCAGAATATCCATGAGAAGAGTAGACTCAAACTTACAGCATGATGTTAGTAAGACACAAACATAGAATACACATGTGGCCAAGGTATGTCATTATTCCTGGCACTATAGGGCCTGGTGGTCCTTCCTCTCTGTCGTCCTCACAAAATTCTCCTTAGGGACAGCATCTCTGCAGAGGGCGCAGCCCACCTGGGCTTCTGGGGGCTGCTTCTCTCTGGAAGTGGTTTCCAATTGCCAGGATAGGCTCCTTGAAGCTCCCTCCTGCCTTGGATAACTGTCTCTCCATGTCCATGTTTGCCTGGAGTATGTCTCTGCTACTGCTGGACAAAGTATCTCCTACTAGTCCAGGAGCCATATGGCTACTGTGGGGGGAGAGAGGAGAGAGAAAGCCCCTCCTTCCTCCTCTGCAAGGGGCCCCTAGAACAACTGCTTCAAGCTCCTTAGCTTAGCTATTCAAAGCTCCCTGAGGTGCAGGTAATTTATTTTCTCCACCAATCCCTTTGTTCCCTTCTTTGTTGTTCCCTTCTTCTCTAAGAGAGGTGTTCTCACTTGATAAAGGGATCAGGATGTAGAGGCATCTGTGCAGTCAGTTTAACACATCATTAATGACTTGTGATTATATTCTGGGCCTCCTGTGGTTGCATCAACTGAGGCTGGGAGACCTGCTCCTTCCAGTGGAATTGGAGATCAATCAATCAACTACCAATCATTTATTAAGCATCTACTATGCTGGAGATACAAGGGCAAAAATGAAGTCATCCCTGCTCTCCTAGAGCTTACATTTTATTGGGAGATGTAGCATTTAAAATAGGGAAGTCAGGAGGAGGAATGGACTTAGGAGGAAAGAGAATATATTTCCATTTTGAGCATGTTGCATTTGAGATAGCTACATGCCACCCAGATAGAAATGTCCATGGAGCTGCTGGGTACATAGACTGGAGCCTGAGAAAGACTTGGGCCTCATCTGCTTAGAGGTGGCTCAAGGCAAGGGAGTGACTGAAACTGCCAAGGAAAAGGAAGGAGGTCCCAGGTCCAAGCCTTGGTCCGCCATGTTTGCTGTCTATGGCTGGAGCTTTGGAATGCACCCCTGTCCTTCCCCACCCCCACACCAAACACCTGAGTGCTAGGTTGTTACCTTCTCCCAGTTAGCAGCACTGTAGGGGGTCTCATCCCCAATGTGATTGTGTCAACTTCCCATTGCCGGACAAACCCCGTGCCTGTCTCAGCTGGGACAGCAGCATCCCCAGAGATGTGGGGCATACCCTTGTAGGGATGCCTGGGGAGAGGGGATGCCAACGGGAATGGTGGGGTGAAGGGAGAGTCATGGATGTGTGAGCTGCTGCTAAAGCTGGTGCTTCCTTTTATTCCAGCCCATAAATGTTTATCAAATGCCTACTGTGTGCAGCCTAGTGCTCCGTGAAAAAAACAACAGTCGCTGCCTTCAGGGAGTTTACAATCTATGAGTGAGAAGCCCAAGTTCACAGACAGAGTACAAGGCAGGGAGATAAGTGCAAGGAGGCATCCAGTTAATGGAAATGAGGAGGGAGAAATCATTGAAAGTTATGATCAGTCCCTGCTGTTTTATTATTACCTTCATTTTCCAATATAGCCTCCCCTCTTCCCACTCGAGAACCAGTCCTTGGAACAAAGTGTTGGAAAAGAGAAAGAGCCCAGCAGAACCCAAATGAACCAAGACGTCCAGGTCTGACAATGCATGCAGAGTTCCAAATCCCTAGTCCCCCACCTCTGCAAGGAAGGGAGGGTGGGGCATGGTGGAAGTCAGTCAGTGTGGGGTGGGGAGGGGCACATGCTTCCCATCCCATGATGCTTTAAAGTTCCCAAAGCGTTTTCTTCACTATAAGCTTGGGAAGAAGGCTCAGGAATCTTTGGGTTGGCTCCTGTGAGTGCATCATCCTAGAAAACTTCTGGTGTGGAAGTGCCCTTCCCCCCCAACTTAGGTCAGCAGCTCCTCTGAGACCTGTAGCCTGAGAGTTACCCCAGGCAATGAGAAGTTAAGCAAGATCACTCAGTCAGGATGGGTGAGAGGTGGGACTAGAACCCAGGCTAGCCTTTCCATCGTTTAATGTGGCTCCATTTTACAGAGGAGGAAACTGAGGCAGGCTGAGGTAAGTGACTGAGCTAGGGTCACACAGCTGGTATGTGCCTGAGGCACGATTTGAACTCAGGTCTTCCTGACTCCAGGCCCAGCGCTCTCTTTATATCACCACCTAACTGCCTCTAAGGGAGTTGGAGAGCTGGGCTTGAGGCCTGGGTGATGGAGCTGGTGGGGCGCATTTCACTCCTGCTCAGGATGATGGGTCTCATGGCTATTCCCAGGGCTGTCAAAACCCTGGAAAAAGAAGGATGGGCCTCAAGTCAGGAGCTCTGAAATCAAATCCCCCCAATTCTGACTAGCTGTGCAACCTTGGACAAGTCCCTTCCCTTCCCTTTGTAAAATAGGGATGAAAACACCTGCTTTGTTTACCTCAAAGGGTGTTGAGAGGGGAGTGCTTTGTGAGTCTGGCCTTGGAGAGGTCAGAGGCCTGTGTTTTCCTGAGGCCACTCCAGCTGCCAGAGGCCAGGAGGGACAGGGAGGACGCTGCACTTGGCAGCCAGCCCAGGGACGTTTCGGTGAGACCAGACAAGCAGCTCTGGTCGGCTAAGTGTCTGTCTTGTCATGGCTGCTGAATATGACCTTTAATGCTGGTGCCAGGGACAAAAATACCCCGAGCTCCCAAGCATCTGAACTTGGGGCCTCTGGGGGTGGAAGGAATATATCATCCTGGTCCTACCCATCTTACTCCACCAGTTCCCTCCATGTATTCTTGTGTCTATTTGTACCTCATGGGAATGTAGTCATTCACAGGAGCTTCCATGGGTGTGTATGTGGGGGGGTGGCAAGAGGCCTGGTCTGGCAAGCATGAATCCTGAATTCTAGGCCTGGCTCAGATCCTCATTGCTAGGTAATCCTGAGCCTCTGAAAATGAGGGAGCTGGACCAGGTAGCCTCTCAGATCCCAGCCAACTCTGATGTTCTAGGATTCTTCACTAAGAGAATGTGTCTTTAGTCTCTATTAGGAGACCGAAGGGCCCAGGACTAGGGAGGTGATGGTCCTGATTCCCCTTATGCTGAAATAGTGTGTTTGATTATGGGCACCACTTTTATGTAGCACCCCCATGAGGGTACTTTCCCAAATTCATACCCACAGATTGCAAGGATGTGGTCCCCAAGGGAGCCACTACTTCCAGGTTTCAAGGTCATCTGTGAGTCTGTGCTCTTGGAGATAGCTCACAAGCCCCCACCAGTGTGCTTACCAATAATAATCAGCCAGTAGACACAATTAACTCAAAACAAAGGCTTATAAATGGGGGGTTGTTAATGCCTTTCCACAAATATACAAGGCATCAGTGGGGAGGGCAGGCCCAATTTTAGAGTAAGACATACATAAAGAATGCATGTGGATGGGGCAGTACTCTTCCTATGCTATTTCTACCTCTTTCCCCTCCAAGACATAGGCTGGACCTGGTGGCCTCTGAGGTCTCTACCAGCTCTGAGAGTCTGTGATTCTAGGGAGAGCAGGTCAAGGGCCATGCTTTGGAAAGTCCAAGAGAGAGCCAATGATTATGTGTGAATTGAGGTGTGACTGGTCAGAGCTAGGTGTGGGGAAGATGAACTTGACCTCTCAAGAGAAGGAGAATCTCTTCCGTTTTGTTCTGGTAGGATGGAAGCCCCTCATTTTGTCTCACCCAATGCCTGACACAAAGTAGGGGCTTGGTAAGTGCCTGTGGGATTGACTGGATGATTTCTCCCTCTTTATGGTTGACAAATCTCTTTCCTCAGGAAGGAATTCACACAAGCCTATGAATCAATCCACCAGTATCTGTCAAGCACTTTTTTTGTGCCAGACATTTTGTTAGGCAGGAATGAGACCTAAATGAAACAGCCCTGACTTCAAGGACCTTACCTTTTACTGGGGGTGAGATAGTCATCCTGTCTCTGTGAGGTAGGTAGTGAAGGCCTGGTATTCCCTTTAAACAGATGAGGAAATGGGGGCAGCTCAGGGAAGGGACTCATTTCTGTTATTGGGCTGGCTGCTGAAGCGGTAGGTCCCATCATTCCCCAGAGCCCCAAACATAGCAGGTACTTAATAAATGCATTTGGATTAATAGCTGACTTCCTCAAAGTCCCGCAGCTTCTAAGGGGCAGAGCTGGGATTCAAGTGCAGGTCTCCTGACTCTTTCTGTCCCTCCAGCTCCCTCCGGGACCCTGATTGTCTTTTAATGGTGATCAATAGCTGTGAAGATCAATGTGGGAGAATTCATCGCTCCCTTTGCCTCACGGACATAGGTTGCTAACAAGTTCATGGGCTTGGCTCCTGCTAGGTGGGGGAAGGGAAACATGTCTGGATTACTGAGATCACCCGACTGCTTGGTGCCCAAACGGCGTAGCTGGAGTGGCCATTGTTCCACCTCTATATATCTTGATGACTGCTTTGGGGGGCTCATGGGACTATTAGTCTCACAGAGACTGAGCTAAGAGGACCCTCGGGGGCATCTTGTTCACTGTCCCCTGCAAACATGAATCTGCTCCGTGGTAGTCTGGACACAAGGCCTTCGGGGCTCTGCTTGAAGATGTCCAGCAATGGCAATTTGCTCCCCTGAGGCTGGCCACTCCACTCTGGGCCAGAATCAGTGAGGAGTCGCTGATCCTTTCATTTCCAGCGGAAGCTTTTCAAATCTTAGAGTACCATGTGAATGCTACAATTATGACCAGTAATTGTTACTTTAGTAAGGACATTGACAAGCTAGAGGGCATCATAAGAACAACAATAGTGATTTATTTATGATGGCTATTAATCAATTTATACCATTTATGTAGCGCTTACTGTATACCCAGTATTGTGCAGAGTACTTTACACAGAACTTTAAGGGAGGGAGTCCCCAAGTTATGAAGGGCTTGGGATTATGATCTCAGTTGATCATCATGGCAACCTTGGGAGGTGTGTGCAATTATCATCCCCATTTTACAGATGATGAAACTGAGACAAACAGAGGTTAAGGGACTTGCCCAGGTCACACAGCTAGTCAGTGTCTGAAGCCAGATTTGAGCTCAGCTTTCCAGACTCTGGGCTGCAACTCTATCCACTGAGCAGGTGGGTGAGGAAGTGGATAGAGCTCTGCACTTGGAATCAGAGCTCATCTTTGTGAGTTCAAATCCAGCTTCAAATACTTAATAACTGTGTCACTTAACCCTGTTGTCTCAGTCTCTCATATGCAAAATGGGCTGGAGGAGAAAATGCAAAGTACTCCAGCATCTCTGCCAAGAAAACCCCAAATGAGGTCACAGAGAGTCAGACATCACTGAAAACAGCAACAACATAAAAATTTATTCTCGTCCCTTTCTCTTCCTCTTGGGTTCATGTCATACAAGGATCTCCTGAAGGTGCTGGGGATGGTTAATCTTGGGTCTCTTCCCTGGGCCTCAGTTTCCTTCTTTGTAAATTGGAGATGAAAATGCTTGCACTCAATACTTCTCATAGCTTTTGAACTGGAAGGGACTTTAATGGCCCCCTTTAAACACCCTCATTTTACAGAGAAGTTGCCTGAGACCCCAGAGAAGTGAAATGACTCCTAGAACCAGATTGTCAGAGCACCTACTGTGGGCCAGGGACTATATGCTAAGCCCTGGGGATACAAAGAGAGATCAAAGACTGTCCTTGCCCTGGAGCAGCTCCTAGTCTAGGTGGGGAGACCACATGCAAAGAATTGGGTGCAAATAAGCCCTATACATGGGGAAAAATCAGCAGAGGAAAGGCCCCAGGATTAAGGGGGATGAAGAAAGGATTCCCTTTGAATGTGGGATCTTAGCTTGGACTAAGTCAGGGAGGCCAGAGACAGGCATGAGGAAGGAGAGGATTCCAGGCTTGGCGATCAACTGATGAAAAAGGGTGGAATCAGAAGATGGTGTCCTGTGTGAGGACCAGTACAGAAAATGGCCACTGACTGGAAGAATACAAGGGGGTGAAGAGGGACTAAGGAGACTGGAAAGAGAGGGAGTCCCCAAGTTCTGAAGGGCTTGGAATGTCAACAAGGGATCTCTCTATTTGATCCTGGAGCTGATGGGGCTACCAGATTTTATTGAGGTCTGTGGGACCTTTCCCTCTGCTTTTGACCTCCGTGGGGCACATGCCCAGGAGTGGGATCTCAGGAACATTTCCATCACTTTTCTTCCATCATTCCAAATTGTCTTCCATGCTGATTGGATCTTTTTACAGCTCTACTAAAAGTACCAGTTGGTTTGTCTCCCGGCAGCCCTTCCAACATGGCCCATCAATTATGATGTACATGAATGGCGCTCTGAAAGTACTTAAAATAACGGATTCCTTTGCTGGTTTATACATCCCCCCCCCCCACTCCTTTCAGTCTTGTTTACACAATTAATATTTAAACAGATGGGCCTTTTCTGCTTATGTAATGTAGAGGTGGCCAGAAGCCCAGACTGCCCCTTATAACTTCAGAATTCACGGGGTGAATTCTGAAGGGTTAGGGTTGGGGGGGGGGGGGAGACGATGAAGAAGGATTTCCTGTTCCTTGTGACTCCCTAAGATTCCAGGTGGCCCTCAATGTCATGGATGGAGGGGAGGATCATTCTGGGCTGGCACAGCTTCCTCTTGACTCCTCCAAATCCCAGCCCCCTTTTTCCTACTGCCTCTAGTCTCCAGGGAAGATGGGTCCTGTCACCCTTAAATTTTGGCCTTGTGGGCTTTCAGAGCTGCAGGGGGCCTCAGAGGTCTCCATTTCTCGGCCTCACCTACAGAGAGGAATTGATGCCCTAGTGTCCATAATGAGTTGCCCCATTTTCTTTCAAGGTCAAACAGCTGCCATCCCAGGTTCTTAATCTGAGTCGTCTTTATTTCTGATCTTTGCTTCACCCCTAGAATCCACTTGGTTGCTGGGTGTTGGCCATTCGACTTCCTCAACATTTCTCACACCCCTGTCCTGCGCTCTTCTCCCCGGAGCTATGACCCAACCTCAAGCCTTCATCACCTCTCGCTTGGACTATTGTAATAGCCTCCTGTTTGGCCTCCCTGCCTCCAGCCCCTCCCATCTCCCATCCATCCTCCGCCCAATGGTCGAACGGACGTTCCCAAAGCACAGGGCTACTACCATGGCCGTCTCTTTGCTCAGTAAACTCAATTGCCTCCAGGAGGGATGTAAAGGTAGAAGTCTGGGAGGGCAGGAAGGGACTGAAGAGCTTTAAGTACCCAAGGATTTTCTGTCTGAGCCTGAGGCTTCCTTCCGCTCGGCCCCAGTCCAATGTGAGCTCCTTGGGAGCCTCTTTCTTTGCATCTCGAGTGCCTGGCACACAGTTAGCGCTTAATAAATGTTCAAGCTGACTGGACGGCCTCTAGAGATTCCCTACATTATGAGGCAGCCCATTCTTGGACAGATCTCTCAGGGCTCGAGGTGCCAACTGTGCGTACAATTGGCAGAGCCTCAGGATTGTAGTCTCAGCCCGTGGTGGTACCGAGGCCCCAGGTGGCTCTCTCCTCTCGTGTCTTGGGTTCTGTTGCTTCTTATGGATTCTGTCCCTGGGACGCCAGCCATATGGGATGAGTCCTGCCTCCATGTGCTGTGAGTGAGTGGAGGGACCCAGGGGAGGTCCCTCTGGCCTTATCGGTCCGTTGGCTTTGGGAGGGAGGAGAGACGAGACCTGAATTTGTTAGACTCTGGAGGGGAGGGGCCAGCATTCTAGATGTGCTCCTCCCTGAGGAGGCTGCTGTCCCTGACACCTCCCCTCAAGCTCAGCCTGAAAGCCTCTCTACTAGAGCCCAGTTCCCGAGGTCTCAAAGGCACCTCCTAAACAGCTTCCCCTTCTCCCAGCTCTGCAGGAGGGAGTTTGCAGAAAGGAGGGTTTTTGTACTTTCACTCGGTCTCCCTTCGATCGATCGACCAAGGATGATTCCGAGCCCACTTCCAGCGGCCGATCGATCCTGGCCGCGCGAGGCACCGTTATCTGGCTCGCCGGCGGCAGATTGCGCACGGAGCGGGGGGTGATCGCTACCACACTGCAGGGTCCAGCTCCAGGCACGAGCTCTGTTTCAAATCCTGCTCTTACCTGTGGTTAAAAAGTTAAAAAAAAAAAAGGCAGCAGAAGAAGCCGAAGCCCCTGCCGAGCCCTGATAAGGGAGTGCAGTCAGAAATATTATAAATTGATCAGTGTTTTATCTGAAAAAAGGGATGACTTCTTAACATCATTAAGTGGTGACCTTTAAAGCTCATATTCTCCCTGGCAGCCCGGAATAACAGAGGAATGGGCCGAGATAGATGGCCCGGGAGGAGAAAAAAAATCAATTGTTTTTCTGAGGCGTGAGTGAGTGTTCGCTGCGGCGCCGGCCTCCCTGGCCGCCATTGGCCCCAGCCTCCACCAGTACATTTCTTTTTTACAACAGAATAAATTCCATTTGGTCCACAAGACGAATTCTCACCCTCATATGTCAAGTTTTACAAGGGGCCGACAGCTCAAATTGGGGTAGAGTGATGGCACCGGTTCTGGCTCACCTCCACAGCTCTATCGAGTTTTTTTTTTTTTTTTCTTACTGCAATCCAAACCCCGGGTCAGGAGGGTCAGAGAGGCTGCCCAGGGCTCCGTGCAAGGAAGGACCTGGCCACCGTCGGAGCTGTCACCCGAGTGACTTGTGTTGGGAGGCGGTGAGCACCCTGTCTCTGGAGGGTTCCAGGCAGAGCCTGAACGGTAGAAGGAGATCCCAGTAAAGAGGATTCGTGCTTGGTAGGGATTGGGCTAGGGACCATTGTAGCTCCAGGTGATGGCTGGAGCATGGGCACCCTGCCAGGAGAGGGAAGAATGGGAAAGGAAGATGAGGAAAAGTGCGGTCTGTAGGATGGGCAGATCACTGGTGCTAGGTTCCGGAGCTGGAACTCCTTGGTAGCAAATGGCAGCCAGTGAAGCTTGTTGAATAGATGTGTATTAGGAAGATTGCCTGGATGGCCTGTGGAAAACACCAGAGGCAGGGGATCAAAGCTGGAAGCAATGACAGAGAAAGCTAGGCAACAGAGAAGAGAGCTAAGGTGGTGGCTATGTGAATGGAGAGAAGAATCTACATGATTCTAGGAAATGATCAGGCATGGGGGTGGGCTGGGGTGGGGGAGGGAAGAATTGAGGAGGCCTCTAAGGTTGGCACATTCCCTGGCATGAAGGTGCCCTCAAAAGAAACAAGAAAACTGGACCAGGGGAAGATGGGAGAGGGGGAGGAAAGGGAAGGCAGTAAGCTCCGCAAATAAATGGCCCTATAGGCAACTTTGGGACTCAGAGCCTTCATTTGTAAATAGTGGTGATGATACTTAGCATTTCATCCATTCTGTGACTCCCCATACTCTTCCTGCTGTGGGCTCAGGTGTGTGCAGTACCCTCAGGGTGGGGGAAGCCCCAACTAGTCTCCATAAGAAGTGAGCTCCCCCTCACTGGAGGGCTTCAAGGGAAGACTGGGGGTGACAGTGGGAATTCTCAACCAGGTCCTGATTGCTCTCAGTGGTTTGGGGACCCCTTTCCAGATCTGAACATCTAGGATTCAGACAGAGAAAGGCCTGCAGAATGTGAGGATATCTGTAAAGGCAGAGATTAGGCTCTTGGCCAGGCTTGACCAGGCTCCCTATGTCTAAACTCAGCTCTGCCCCGTCAAGGGCAGGAAGGGGAGGGTAGCACATACTGGGTAGACTTCCCTGCTTGAGACCCCTGCCCTTCTTTACCCTTCCCATCAGGTTTCATGAGTCTGGAGGCCCCTTAAATTTAAACATCATCTGTCTCCACATAGTCTGCAGGCTCCCTGAGGGCAAGAACTGACTCCTTGCTGTCTTTGGATCCCCGGTGCCAAGCACAGGTTAATAAAGGCTTGTTTGAGGGGCAGCTAGGTAGCACAGTGAATAGAACACCGGCCTGGAGTCAGGAGAACCTGAGTTCAAATCCAGCCTCAGACACTTAACACTTACTAGCTGTGTGACCTTGGGCAAATAACTTAACCCCAATTGTCCTCCCCCCCCCAAAAAAAACCCAAACAAACAAAAAAATAAAGGTTTGTTCATTAATCGATTCTAAGGCTCCTTCCAGACTTGATAGTCCCGTTCTATGGGCCTTCCCAAGCCCTGACATTCTAGGCTCTAAATTTTTTTCTGAGCCTGTTTGTTTTCCTTGGGTCTGTCGGCCCATGGGACCCATTGGCCCACACTCACTAAAGTGCATTGTCAGCCTGATTGAATCTGCTTGGCGTTCTAAGCAGAGCCCAAAGATAAATAAGGCCATTGCAAGGCAGGCGATTTATGGCTGAGTTAGGCAAAGGGAGAGAAGGGGTGTTTGCAGATGAGCTTGGGGTGAGGTGGAGGCAGGGAAGGGGCCCTGACCAGGTTTTGGCTCCTGAAGCTCTTGGAGGACTCTCCTATTTGGCCTGAGATCAATGGGCTCACCTTGAAAAGGACTGTTGGATGTTGTTTACTGGGTAACACAGTTAGACTTCTCCAACTGCAAGGAGACAAGACAGTGATTTCTGGGCTGGATCTGGGTTCCCAGGTAAGGCTCCAGGGGGACCCCCTCCTCCCAGAGCTGGGAGAATCCGTGCCAGTGTCCAATGGTCATTAACCACCAGGCTAGTGCCATCCTGCTGGGCAGCAAGGTCTCAGGGAAAGAGAGCTGGATCTGGGGTCTGGTGAGACCTGTGTTCGAATCCTGGCTGTCTCATGCCAGCTGTGTGATCATGGTTAATACAGGAATTGCTAGCATCAATGTCAAGATCCAAGGTGTGCAAAGCCCTTTGTATACTTTCTTTAGCTGATGTCCTTGCTTGCAATTCCTGCTACTGGGGCTTGAACTTGGGAAGGCTGAAGTCATTTGGGCACTCAAAAAACTAGGGCTGGTACCAATATGGGGGACCACCATCAGCCTGCCTCAGGAAGAGCAAGCTGGCCCAGATCAGGAATGGAGCAGGTCACTGTCTCTGGTGGGATCAGCCCATGAGTGACCACAGCAGAGAGGGAGACCCAGTCTCCAAACAGAACAAATAAAAAAAAAACCCACATCTCATCTTGTTTGATGCTCACAACGATCCTGAAAAGGAGGTGCCACTATTATTCCCATTCTAAAGATGGGGAAACTGAGGCAGGCAGTGGTTGAATGACTTGCCCAGGGTCACATGGCTAGTAAGTGTCTGAGGCAGAATTCAAACTCAAGTCCTTCTGACCTCCTTGTGCTTGTTTCTTCTCTCTGACATGGGGTCCAAGATGCTTGCTCTGTCCTTGAGAGGAAGGCCAAGTTATGGATGGTGAGGAAGTTGCTTTTATCTACCTTCTGTAGCCCTAGCAGGGAGCAGGCCCCCAGTCCAAATAAATCCTCAGGAAATTTTTGTTGAATGAATGAATATGTAGGCAGCCTAGTTAATATTAGGGAAATCCTGCCTCCCTCTGCTAGATGAGGTCATTGAGGGGTAAATGTGCCTATGGAGAAAGGGGGGGGGGGTGTCATAAATTATCATGATTAATTTATGCCTTGATGAAGGTTGTTGAGAAATCTAGTAACTGTGGAATTTGGCTGGCAGAGGAGCAGGTGGGAGTGACATGTAGCTAGGCTTGGAAACAGGAGAGGGAAAAATAACCATTTCTCTGGTGAGAGGTTAAACTAATGTAGCAACAGGACCACCAGCTGGAAAGTCAAGAGCTCTGGGTTCGAGTCTCAGACCTACCACTTTACTAGCTATGTGTGACCAAGCTGCTTCCCCTTTTCTGGCCTCAATTTCCTCATCTGTAAAAGGTGTGTGTGTAACCCCTACATTACAAACCTTACAGGAATGTTGTGAGACAGCATTTAAAGTTTAGAGACTGATAAAAATGTGAGCTGTTTCTTTTTTTTTAAATTAAATATTTTATTTTTCCCAATTACATGCAAAAACAATTTTTGACATTTGGTTTTTTTTTTATAATTTTGAATTACAAATTTTCTCCTTCCCTCTTCTCCTCCCTCATTGAGAGGGCTTGATAGTAGGTTATACATGTGCAGTCACACAAAACATATTTCCATATTTGCTATGTTGTGAAGAAAAAAATAGTCCAAAAAAAAAAAGCGCCAAGAAAAATAAAGTAAAAAAGTATTCTTCCATCTATATTCAGACGCCGTCAGTTCTCTCTGGAGGTAGATGACATTTTTCATCATAAGTCCTTCAGAATTTTCTTGGATCTCTGTAGCACTGAGAACAGCTAAGTTATTCATAGTTGATCATCAGACAATGTTGCTGTTATTGTGTACAATGGTCTCCTGGTTTCGCTCTTTTCACGTCTCATGAGTTCATATAAGTTTTTCCAGATTTTTCTGAACCCCCCCTCTCTTGTCATTTCTTATAGCATATTAGTATTCCATTACATTCATACACCACAACTTGTTCAGCCATTCCCCAATTGATGGGCATTTCCTCAATTTCTAATTCTTTGCCACCACAAAAAAGAGATGCTGGAAATATTTGTACATGTGGGTCCTTTCCCTTTTTCTTTTAGCTCTTTGGGAAACAGATCTAGTAGTGGTATTTCTGGGTCACAAGGTATGCACAGTTTTATACACCTTTGGGCGTAGCTCCAAATTATTCTCTAGAATAGTTGGAACAGTTCACAACTCCACCAACAGTGCCTTATTGTCCCAGTTTTCCCACATCTCCTCCAACATTTATCATTTTCCTTTTCTGTCATATTAGCAAATCTGATAGGTATGAGGTGGTACCTCAGAGTTATTTTAATTTGCATTTCTCTAATCAATAGTGATTTAAAGCTTTATAAAATATGCTTATAGATAGCTTTGATTTCTTCTGAAAACTGCCTGTTTATATCCTTTGACCCTTTATCAATTGGGGAATAATAATTTGTTTTCTTATAAATTTGACTCAGTTCTTTATATATTTGAGAAAGGAAGCCTTTTTCAGAGAAAATTGCTGTGAAACATGTCCCCCAGTTTTCTGCTTTCCTTCTAATCTTGGCTGCATTGGTTTTGTTTATGCAAAACCTTTAAAATGTAATATAATCAAAGTTATCCATTTTACATCTCATAAGGCTTTTGATCTCTTGTTTGGTCATAAATTCTTCCTTTATTCATAGATCTGACAGGTAAGACATTCCATACTCCCTTAATTTGCTTATATCACCCTTTATGTCTAAACCGTGTACCTATTTTGACCATATCTTGGTATATGGTGTGAGATGTTGGTCTGTGCTTGGTTTCTGCCAAACTGCTTTCCAGTTTTCCCAGAAGTTTTTGTCAAATAGTGCATTCTTGTCCCCAAAGCTGGGGTCTTTGGGCTTATCAAACACCAGATTGCTGTGGTCATTTACTACTGTGTCCTCTGTGCCACCAGTCTATTTTTCAGTCAGGACCAGATTGTGTTGATGATTACAGCTTTGCAATACAATTGGAGATCTGCTATAGCTAGACCACTTTCCTTTACAGTTCTTTTCACAAATTCTCTTGACATTATTTAGAGTTACCATTCCTGTCTCCCCTCCTGGGCTGTACATAACATTTTCTGTTCTGTTTTGTGTTTTTAAAGTGTATCAGTTTCTTGGAGACTGATCATGGGGTGGGGGAAACAGTTCTGGTTTTAGAGGCTGGGGGTCTGGGTTCGAATCCTGACTCTTTTATTTACCAGTTGTGTGCTCAGTTCCCCATTGTGGGCATCAGTTTTCTTAGCTGTGAAATGAAGGGGTTTAACTTAACAATAGAATCAATCAATCAACAAACATTTATTGAACACCTACTGTGTGCCAGGTACTTTGCTAAGCATTGAGGATACAAAAAGAGGCAGAAGACAGACCCCGATCTCAAGGAACTTACAATCTAACAGGTGACAACAGGCCAACAAACCTGCACAAAACATTTGTGAAATGAGGGGGGTTGGATGAGACTTGGCCTTTGAAGATCTTTCCAGGGTCTGGATGGTGGGTCCTCAAAGAGAAGCCACAAGGATGGATTGAATGAGGTTCTGTGATGCACGCTCATCCCCCTGGGGGCTTTGCCTGGGCCGTCCCCACTCACCTCCTTCCCTGGATGGCAGGTTGTGAGTCAAGCTCCTCATGCCTGAGCAATAGTGCAGGAAGGGTGGCGACTTTGGTGTCAGAATGGGCTTCAAATTCTGACCTCCCTATTAGCTTGTCACCTTGAGGAAGTCCTCTCAGCCTCAGTTTCCCACTCTCCCCGTTTCTCTTTCTGCTCCCTCTGATCTCTGTTTCCATTTGTCTCGATCTCTGTCTCTGTCTGTCTGTTTCTGTTTTTCTGTCTTTCTCAGTCTCCTTCTGTCTCTATTTCTGTCCATCTGTCTCTCCCTCTCATCTTTTCTCTGTCTGTCTCTCCATCTCTCAAGCCTGCAATTCCATGAGTCAAAGACGTCAGGGCCGCCTTCCACCACCTCTCCCTCCCCTGCTTCCTCTCATCTCACATGAATCACAGACTCTCTGAGCAGGAAGTCCTTTTTGGGGGCATCTGGCCTGGCCGGAGCCAGAGCCGGAATCCCTTCTGCAGATTTCCCGGCAAGAAGCCCTCTTGAAGAAGTCCAGTGATGGGGAACTCCAGTGGGGAAGACGTGACTAGACAGCAGCTCCCATGCAAAGGGCCTGGAGGTTTCCGTGGACTGCGAACTCAGTGTGAGTCAGCTCCATGATGCGGCTGCCCTAGTAACAGCCGGGCTGGCCAGCGGCCAGAAGCCCAGGCTTCAGTATGACTCGGCCTGTGCATCCTCGAGCCCAGCCCTCATCCTCTCTGGGACTCAGGCTCTGAGTCTTAAGGTCGCAAGGAAAAGGACCAGAAAGAGAGAGCTGCTGCTGCCCCTCCTGCCCCCGCCCAGGTCTGGTACCTCCCAGGAATCTGATTACCACCATGGCCACAGTCATGATAACAATAGCCAACAAGTCTATGGTGCTTTCCTCCCAGAGGTCCAGCTTGGTGCTTAACTAGCATCACTCCCAGCTCTGATCAATCCGCCCGTCAGCAAGCTGGTAGTGAGCTCTCACTAAGAGCCAGGCTCCATGCCAGGTACTGGGCATGCACACACCCCAAACCAAGCAGGCCCTGCCCTCGAGAAATGGAGGAAAAACAGACACCGTTTATCAACACGTTTGGGGCCCATCCAATCCTCCCTGCAACAGCTGGGAGGGGTGCTATTGGTAACCTCACTTTACAGGCAGACAGAGGGGACATGACTTGGCCAGGGTCGCACAGCCAGTGAGTGTCTGGGGTAAGATTTGAACTCAGGACTTCCCGACTCCAGGCCCAGTGCTCTGTACACTGAATCAGGTTGTATGTACACACACACATACACAAATATCTTGTGTTTATTTTGTGCCAATCTTGTATGTGGATATGTACAAGATAGATCCCATGCATATATGGATGGACTGTGTCCATATATGCGTGCAAATGGTGTGTGCATATGTGTAGATTGTATATCTGTACAATATGTACGTAGATTCTACACACAGGCACGCACGTGGATTGTGTGCATACATGTTTATGTAGATTCCATCTATGTAGGCACGTTCTGTGTACATGCATGTAGGTAGATTCTGTTATATACATGTGTGGATCATGTATATGTGTATATAATAGCTCATGCACACACATAGATCATGCACACATATGCATATATACATACATGTGAGCCCAAATCCATCTCATACATATACACACAGGAGTCAAACAGAATAAACATTCCAGAAGAGTCAGCAGGAAAAGACTCACATAGGAGATGGTGCTTGAGCTTACGTGTGAAGGACATTAGAGGTTCTGAGGGGCAAAGGTGAGGAGGGAGGATATTCCAGGCATGGGGGGCAGACTGGACAAAGGTGTGGGGGTAGGAGATGGAGCATCATGTGTCTTGAAGACCAGCAAGAGGAGCAGACTGGTGGGGCCAGAGAGTGCCTGGAGGGCAGGAACACACAGCACATCTCAGTCACACATTTGAGGAAGGATGTTGCCAGGCTGGATGGAGGACCGGAAACAATGCTGTAAGAAGATTGATCGAAGGACCTGGGAATATTTGTCCTGGAGAAGGGAAGGCTCAGGGATGTGGAAGGCTGTCAGCTGGAAGAGGGATGAGCCCAGAGGACAAAAACTGCCCAGGTAGTCTGCCTTCATGGAATGGACAGTCTCTGGAGGTGGGGGCTCTCTGCTGCCAGAGGCACTCAGGTGCAAGGTGGACCAATGGGCCTCCCCAGAGCTTCCTTCCAGTTTTGAGATTTTACATTTCTATGCCACTTCCCTGCTCACAATCCTCCCATGGCTCCCCTTTGCCTACAGGATAAGGGCCTTTGGGGCCCTCCATAATCTGGCATGGGACCTTCCTTCTTTTCAAATCCACTCCATGATTTCCTGCCTCTCCCCCCTGCTAATCCTCTTCTCCATGCAACTCTACGAGGGGGATATGACAAGCATTGCTCTCCTCATTTGGAAGATGGGGAAGCTGAAGCTTAGAGAATGGGTGACTGGCCGAGTTGCCCACATCTTGTAAGTGTCAGGCACGATCTGGACCCTGATCAGCCTCAGCCTGAGTCTGAGGTCAGCTCTGTCTGACCTCCACTGGGCCCTGGAGGCCAGCTCAGCCATGAGCTCACTTGGGTCTGGGAACCCCTAGGGCTATTTGTGGGCTTGCATTTGTTTATCGCTGTGGTTCCCCTGCTTTGTTGGGTAGCTGTGGTCTGGAGCAGTCCAGCCTTCTGGAGATAGGCTGCCCTCGATGACATCAGCTTTCCCTCCGGCTCTGAGGCTCCTCTCCTCCCCCCCCCCAAACTTCCCCAGTCTGAAGGAGAGGTGCTGGGCTGGAATGCCAGAGGCCTGGATTAGAGTGCCAGCTCTGCCCCTCACTTGTTGGGAGACCCCGGGCCAAATCTGACATTTTCAGCTCTCTGTTCTAAGGTTTCTTCCAGCTCTGACAATCCACCTACTATGTTCTAGTCAGTTCCATCTGCCAGCTGATTAAGCACCTACTATGTGCCTTCTGGCTTTGACAATCTATGGTCTAAGGCCCTTCCCACTGTCCCAGTCATGGGACATACAGAGATAAAAGCAAAGCAACCTCCCTGAACCAGTCCCTATCCTCAGGATCCTGACACTCCAGTGTACGCCAAAGACCCAAATAGGTAAATGGCCGACCATTTGAAGAGGGAGGGGGTGCCAATGTCTAGGGGCATCAGGAGAGGCGTCCATAGGAGGAGGAACCTGATGAAGCCTTAAAAGAAGGTAGAGCTGGGCTGAGCTTGGCTGGAAGGTGGGGATTCTCCAAGGCACTGAGGGAGAGAGTGTATTCCATGCAAGAACATGGAGGGAAGGAAGGTATAATAAGTCTGGAAAGGTGGCTTGGCCCCCAGCACCACACTGCCACTGCCCATCACTACCCCTTCAGTTTGCTGCATTGATCAATAGGGCCTTTATTAAGCTCTGACGGTATGCCAGATGCACCCCCTCCACCACACACACAGACACACACACACACACACACACACACACACACAGCATATACAGATATCTAAAAATTGGAACATTTGCTCATCACCAGGAGCTCACATTGCAGCAAAGGAGACAGCATGTAGGTGGTTAGGCACATGCCTGATCCATCCAGAGGAGATGGATGGTACTCTCATAACTGGGTTACGGACATGGGAGCAGGGGAAGGGAGCAGAAAGATCTGGAAGGCTCCAGAAGAAGGTCCAGGTTCTAGAACTGCATTGTGCCACCTTTTTGGCTCTCTGAGCCTCAGTTTCCTTCTTTGTAAACTGTTTAGTCCTCATAGGGAATCATGAGACCACTGGAAGCTGATGCACATAATCTCAGGGCACTCACTGCAGCAAGGCAAACACTCTTGCTTCTTCCTAATTGATTCTCTATCCCACTCTCCCCAGGGCTATTCCAAACCTTCTCATCTCTGAATCTCTGAAAGTCTTCAATTCTGCTTCTGCTGGGACCCCAGATTTGAACGTGAAGCCCATCTCCAAGCTTGGCCAGGCTTGAGCCACTCAGTGCCCCTCAGACCCCATCCTCTTCTTGCCTCTGGTGCCTGATGCCTCACTCTGTTCCCAGGGAGCCTTTAGCGATGCCTAGCCCGCCTTCTGTTTGAGCTCCTGGCCTCTCTGGCCCTCGAGTTTAGGAAAAGAAATGTCATCAGCCAGAATGCAAACAGCCTCCCCCCCATCTCCCTCCTCACAGTTGAGATGCCTGGGTTAATGCCCACAGAGCCAGAGTTGCCCCACCTGCAAATGAAGGAGGCCAACAGCCTGGCTCCCTCCATGCCTTTGGTCCCAGCTAAGTGATGGGGATGTCACAGAGGGGCAGAGAGGATGGGGATGAGGACCCTGCTGAGCAGGGGAAGAGGGGAAAGCTCCCTCAATCTAGGGCTGGGACAGGGCTCTTGGATACACAAGCCTAGGCTGGGCGGCTTCTGCCACTCACTGCTCATGCTTCTCTTGCCTGGTGCCAGAGGGTCAGTTCAATTTGATTCAACAACCATTTATTAAGCATCCATTCTAGCTCAGGCCCTGCTGAGGGGGTCCAGGAGAGAGGGACTGGAGTGGTTTGGGTTCATCCGGAAGGAGGCAGGTCCCCCAGCCCCAGATTCAGAAACAGAGTTATCATAGGCTCCAATATCAACAGCCTGGAGCCAGAACTTAGGGATATCCCTAGGGGCAAGAGTTCCTGGGCTGGTCTCACTTGGACTCTCAGGCCTGCCTCCCTGGGTGCCCCTTCCACCCCCAACACCTTGTTGGTTCAGAGAGGGTAGTCACCTTGGGTCAGTGCCCAGGTCCTAGGGAGGAGGGGGGTCATATGATTCATGAAATAGTAGAGCTGGGAGGGGTCTTAGGCCACAGACTATCAGACTAGGAGGGGCCT
Source organism: Gymnobelideus leadbeateri (assembly GCA_011680675.1). NCBI lineage: Eukaryota > Metazoa > Chordata > Mammalia > Diprotodontia > Petauridae > Gymnobelideus > Gymnobelideus leadbeateri. Next base: position 22,972 of record WOXC01010256.1, read on the forward strand.
CAGAACAGGGGATGGCAGAGCTGGGAGGGGCCTTAGAATGGGGGCTGGCAGAGCTGGGAGGGGCCTTAGAACAGGGGATGTCAGGGCTGGGAGGGGCCTGAGAACAGGGGATGTCAGGGCTGTGAGGGGCCTTAGAACAGGAGATGTCAGGGCTGGGAGGGGCCTCAGAACGGGGGATGGCAGAGCTGGGAGGGGCCTGAGAACAGGGGATGGCAGGGCTGGGAGGGGCCTCAGAACAGGGGATGGCAGAGCTGGGAGGGGCCTCAGAACAGGGGATGTCAGGGCTGGGAGGGGCCTTAGAACGGGGGATGGCAGAGCTGGGAGGGGCCTTAGAACAGGGGGTGTCAGGGCTGTGAGGGGCCTGAGGACAGGGGATGTCAGGGCTGGGAGGGGCCTCAGGACGGGGGATGGCAGGGCTGAGAGGGATCTTGGAACAGAGACTATAGAAGTCAGTGAATGTCTAGTTAAGCCCTCTCTGTTTCTTAGCTTCCCCCTCTGCCCTTGGGTGTTCCCTCTGTCTCCCTTCTGCTCATCTCCTTTCAGCTGCTTCTTCCCTGTCGTCTCCAGCACATTGGCCCCTTCTCTCTTCTGACACTAGTGACTCCCGGCTCACTGGTCACCGTGCTCAGATTCCTCCTCCTCTCAGCGGCCAAAAGGATTTTCCTCGAAGGGAGTGATGTCCCTCCATCGCCTGGAAGCCCCCATGGCTCCCTAGTACCCGTGGAGCAGAACAGAGGCTTCTGTGGGTCATCCAGGTCCCTTTATGTCTCAGCTCTCTTTTGTCTTCTTACACATTGCTCCCCTCCATTCACTCTAGCCTTCCTCTTTGCCTCGGAGTTTCTCTTACTCCCTTCAAAACTCAGTTCAAATCCCTGCGCCCCGCCTCCCGGCGTTCCCCATGGCTAGGACTCCCTCCAGATCCCCCAGCCTCTATCTGAGAAGCCCGTCAGGGGTTCCGTGTGGCCTCCTCTCCCCGGATGGAAGCTTCTTGAGGGCAGGGAGCTTTCTGATTTGGCATCTGTATCCCCAAAAGCTCAGCAGTAGAAGGCCGATATGTAAATTCTGGGCTGTCTGCGCCTGCCCCAGAGCTGCGCCCGCCCTGGTCTCCAGTACAGGAGCGGGGCCTCTGTGGAACCTCCCCCAGTTCTGCTGACTGTGGCATCTGGCTCCCCGAGCAGAGCTGCCCGCCAGATCTGGTGAGCTTCGCAGAAACGTCCGGAATTCCAAATCAGCATTTTCCCAACCGCGGCAGGGGGGAAAGAGAGCGGAGGCCCGGGCCCTCTTGGAGGGATCAGGCCCTTTCTCATCCATTGTGGGCAGTCTGCTGTTCGTCAGCGTTTCTGGCCTGTGGCGGGTAGGGGGCAGGGGGCATGGGGCAGGCTGAGAAGACCCGCCCCCCCCAGCCAAAGCTTGCCCCAGTGCTCTGCAGGACACTGTGTTAGCAGGCGTGACATGTCGTCAGACTGGGCCCAGAGAGGCTGTGATGGGAATTTGATTCGCCTGCTGCCATCAGGAAGCCTGGCACAGGCTGAGTCACACCTGGCGCTCTGGGGGGTTCAGTCATCTCTGGCTCAGTGCTGCAGCAGTCATTAACCTCCCAGCCTCAGGCAGGACTGGAATGCTAATGCCAGGCGGGGAGCCTGGGGCAGGGGATGGAGCCCCGGATGTGGTCGGGGGACCTGGTCTCCAATCAATGCCGAGAGCGGATTCTCTGACGTGGTCTTGGGCTGTGAGGAGAGGAGGCCGTCCTGCTGGACAATGCCCTGAGCAGACCCAGTTGGGGGGGGGGTGTTTGTGTTCCGTTCTGGGGCCACGGCT